>BHFT01002233.1:0-27391 GCA_004320025.1 Laticauda laticaudata
GGACTAATATTATAAAAACCACTCCTGATTTCAATTTATGCCCCGATGACAATCATGAAGAAATTTTATAAAAAATTACACATGAAAATAATTTGAACCTGGACCCAATGTGAATATAGTTTTGATGCGGAGATTTAATGGGAATTCTTGCTAAGACAATAAACTGGATTATGCCAGTACAGAACAAACAATTTAGAGCAAAGCAGAAAGATCCTCCCTAAATTCCTTTTTTAAAATGGGTGGGCGAAATTAAACTTAAAAAGATACATGCGAGAGAAAGAAATGTTAACAAACCCAAACAATACCACTTTCTATTCAAATAGACATTTATTATGGTCCAGAACAGATCAGAATATATGATATTCGGATGGCAACAGAATTGTTAAACTGTAATATTCAAGAAGTAAACATTTGAAACAAAGTACTTGGCAGATTCATAATCCAATGACAATTAAATGCGACAAGGACAAAGAGAAATCTAGTTCATGACGTCGAAATAATGCTATTCAAAGACAAAAAAGATTCACACAGTGGATGGGAGAAAGAAAAACTGGCCCTTTTTCTTTAGAAGAAAACAAAAAAGGAAGATACATCCAATCAGAATAATATGGGATACAATAAAAGGCAATGCCAGCATTCTTATAATCAGACTTATACAAGGAAAAGAAATGCATGAAAAAGATTAGCCCTACTTAGGCATTAGAGACGAAGTATAAAGGACGTGAAAAGACTTACAGAAAAATGCCCAACAGAAGAAAGGATTCAAGTTAAAATGGATATAACCAAAACAAAAAATGGGTTCTAATAAAAAAAAGAAGAGCTAGCAAAAGAAATTAGAGGTTAAAGAGAACTATTTTTGCAAGAGCAAATAAATCAGGTAGATGGTCTGTAACATAACTGAGAAAGGAGAAAGAATCAAGGAAAAATTGCAATTGATAAGCATGAACAAGGCCAAGTTCTACGGTAGCAAGAGAAGAAAGGAAATCATAGGGACTATTATGAGAAATTTTATTTTAAACCCCAAAAAAAAAACCCAAAGGAAGGGGGAAATAAATTGATGCCAGGATAAGAGTTAAACCAGTATCTACAGAATGCGAATCTACCCCAGATACCTAAGAGAGCAATTGAAACAAATGCTTTAGAAACCAACTATAACGATGATGGAGTTAACTGAACAACTCAATGAAGCAAGAAATAATGGAAAAGGCGCAAGGACGCATGAATTTCCATTGTTAGAAGTTATGAATTAAATTATGTTAAAAAAGAGGATACCTAAAACATGGATTAGAAAGCTTAGATTACACTTATTCCAAAAGAGCGAGGGCCAATCCATTACATAATTATAAGAAACTATAGAACCCTTATTTCTTTACCCGAATGCAGATTATAAAAATTTTTGCTTTCAATATTCGCAGAAATACTAAAAAAATGTTTTAAACAGCCTTATTCATCCTAATCAAAAATGGGATTTCTGCCAAAGAGACAAATTAAAACAATATGAGAGTAATTTTGGACACTTTGGAATATTATGAGGCCATTCCTGAAAAACAAATGGCTTGCATATTCCTAGATGCACAGAACGGCATTTGATTAATGTGAACTGATGATTTATGTTGTTACTGCTGGAACAGCATGGGCTTTATTATGCTTGGGCGGAAGAATTTTTGGATTATGGGATTGATTTAAAGAAATGGCAAAAATTGTGGTCTCAAATTATTAAAAAATGACAATGTCAACAGCATATAAAGAAAATTTGGCTAGTAAGATGTTTTTACAGGTGGCACTTTTCCCCAACCAAGAATTAGCAAAATGTTTAAGAAACAAGTCCAAAAGTGTGTGAGAGAGTCGAGCGAGACGGAGCCTGGCGTGCGAGTGATACCCATATGTGGCGGACATGTTCGGACGCTAAAGCCCATGTCACACTCCACCAACGGATGCGAGAGAGAAGTGTTGAGAAGATGGGAGAGGAGAGAGACGAGGCGTGTGCCATCGCGTTGAAGAGAGCGTGAGTGGCGGAGGCGCGATGTGTGAGACTCACTGCGAACGATTCTTTCATAGGCGTCTATCGTCAAGACACCCTTCTTACTGCTATTTCATCCGCTCAAAACATTTTGAAGCCTGCACCAAAAACTTTTTGACGGCATGAACTTTCTGCTGCGGTACAATCTACATCCACCGACACATACTGAGCAACAAACTTTCTACATCCAAGTGTGTGCGATGCGCGTGTAAATTCCCTGTATCTTCTCGGCATCGCCTGGGGCATTTCACGCCAACTCACATCCGCTCCAGCGGAAAGGCAGAAAGAGGGAGGAAGTGAAGGTACGCGGAACGTCCAACACAGGCGTAGTAGCACGGAAATAGAAAAGGATGTAAGCATATGCACTCTCGCTATATTTAAAGCCATAAAACAGACAAAACGTTTATACATGGATGTATCTCGGATATGTTTAGGATGTTCTGGAGTATGCCTAGAGTATGTGGAAGGAACACCTAAGCGCGAAAACGACATTTTCCTATAAAAAAAGGGGGAGGAAATCACCTGCGATCTCACTATCAGCCAGCAGCCGTGGTGTACAGACCTCTTCACCCTTGTCTTGGCCTTCAAACATCAATCAACTGTTCTTCCACCAATGGATGATACACAGTCCGTAGATAGCTGCGCCTCATTCATACACCAGAACCAAAACCCTGTTTCAGACTGTTCACCTTGTCTACGCAAGGAGAAGCAAGGAGACATCCAAGAGCCTGTGTGGCGTCCCGACGATGGATCGGTCGAGAACGAGGGGAATTTGAACTGCTATGACAAAGCTGATGCGTGGAGCTGAGAATGAAGGACACTCGTGCATTCCAGCACTTATGAGGATGCCACCAGCCATGTTTGACCAACTATTGCAGCGTCTGAGGACCTAGGTTGACCAACCACACGTGGTTGGAAAAATGACAAATAAAGCAATATAGACTTGAAAACCAGCTATTTTTTATTGGGAATTTTGCCTGAAATAATAGCAAAGATTGCATGAAATATGTTATTGTAAATGTATAACAAGTGGTAGGTATCGGTATTTGCCTAAAAAACTCGAAAAAGCGAGAGAAGACACCATTTCACAGGAGGAAGTCATTTAACTCTAAATATTGCGAATATCGCTGAAATGAGTTAGACTGACATTTGAAATTAGAGAACCAATGCATATTAAACAACTTATAAAATTTGGGAATCTAGTCTATCAATGGTCATGGATAACACTAAAACATAGATATGAAAATATGCTCCCAAAACAATGATATGAGATAGAGTATAATAAAAAGTAGAATTTCTTTTCTTTTGTTTTAAATTATACTCCTACAAAATATGTATTGTAGAAGACTCTGTCGGAGCCTATAATATGAATTGTTATAAAAAAAACTAAGTTAAAATTATGATAGTTTATAAAACAATAAATGAATAAAAGTATAGGTCAACGATTGATTAATAAAAAACATAAAAGCAGTTCATGTACTTATATTGATTGAAGTATGAGAGATAATCAATGTTAATTGTTAATTGAAGGACTACGAAATGGTAGCACAAAACAATTTGTAAACCAACCGGCACACTGTATGTATATATATGGAAGATGGCTTCATGTTTTTATATTTTGTTTGTTTATGTTTGTTTTAAAACCAATATTTTTTTTAAAAAGGCGGGAGATATATAATGCACAGTAAATGACAGTCATTAATATTCACCACCTTATAGTTATTAAATCTTAACAATTTAATAATGTATTATATCTATCTATCTATCTATCTATCTATCTATCTATCTATCTATCTATCTATCCCTGTGTTGGCAAACCTATGGCACGTGTGCCAGAAGTGGCATGCAGAGCCACTTCTGGCGGCATGTGAGAGCTCATCTGGAAAAGCCCCACTGCGCATGCATGCACGCCACTAACGCTGCCCGACAGCTGATTGTCGGGTATCTGGCATGCATGCAGGGGGATGGGGGGCAGGAGATGCATGCGCATGTACAGAGACATGCAGTAGGTGTGTGGGAAATTGTGCACATGCATAAAGATGCGCAGCATGGTGGGTGTTGCGAGCGCATGCGCAGACTCATGGCGCATGGGGGGAATCACGGGCATATGTGCAGGGGGCATGTGGTGGCAGCATGCATTGCCTTAGGGGTTCTGGCATGCGAGCACGTGCATGAACATGTGTGTGAGCGCATGCACAATTATCGGCATGGGACCTGAAAAAGGTTAACCACCACTAGTATATACTGTATCTATATACATATATCCCTTTGATTAAAAAACATACTTTTTTATGAAAGAAGTGTTGGAATATGATGATACTGTTCTGTTTCAAATGCCTCAAAATGCTGCATGCTTTTAAAATTGCTAGCAACCTTTGTGCTTAATACATTCTTGCAAATTAAAATTTATGGAGGGTCTTTCATCTTCTTTTGAAGGCGATGAGTTGTTTCCACCAAATAAAAATGAACTTTGCAGTGGTGGATGAGCTCAAGTCCTCAGCCTGTCATAGCTATCACAGAGAAGAGGCCATTACACACTATCATATATCACAGGAACTCAAACATTGTTCTCATTCTTCAAACCTGCTTTTTCAAGGCAATGAGAACAATAGCCCTGAATTCCCAAAATGTGGTTTTCTTCTATGGCCCCATAGCCAGATGCAAATTGTCACATTGTCATGGCAGATGTCCCTCACTAACGCAAAGTACTTTTTGGAAGTTTTTAAAGACACCACTTATTGTCTCTGCGGTTACCTTTTTGGCAGGTTCTGATCCTTAAACCTGCAGATGAGAACAAGCCTTTTTCTACCTGACTGGCCTGCCAAATGCAAAATATCAATTTAAAAAAAAAAGCAATCACTCATTTACCTAACACTGATTCTACCAAATGTTGACATGCAGAAACTGGGGGATTTCTTGGTAGAGACTGGATCAAACAGAGCATGGTTAGCAGATTGTCATGCTAGTAGTGTCCTAGTGGGTGGAATAGGAAAAATAGCTCTGAATACCTGAAAAAGAAATCTTTTAAAACAGTCACATCTTCAAGCCTAAAAGAAGGGAAGGATAAGATCATTAAAAAGTTGAGTTATAGAAAACGTTCCTCCTCCAAAAGCAATAAGCAGATAATCAAAAAGTCAGGATGCCTTATGGGGTATTCCTATTCCATTGCTGAGCAGCTTATTTGCTAGGTAAACCTGGGACCATGCTAGGAAAATGTATCTGGTGATACTTCTTGAACAGGAATAATTACAGGGTAACTTGTCTACTATTGAGACCATGGTCATTAATTGGCTGGATAATGAGATATGTGCCATTCTTCAAAGAACAGATTTGTCTGAAGATGACAAGATTAAACTCTATAATTCTGTACAACAGAGGTTCCTAAGATGGACCAGACAAAAGAAAGATGAAGAAGATAAACTGAATAGTATTTCTTCTTCCCAGAATTTCTCATACTTCTTACAGTAGAAACAAGCTGGTCTGTCTTTCTTAAAGACACAACTAATCCTCTCAGCCCCAGGAAGGAAACAATGGAAAGTTTCTTCTGAAAAACCTTGCCAACTGCAGAAGCTTGCCCAGACAGCCTCTGAGAATCAAACATGATTGAATAGAAAGGGAAAAAAAAGATTTAGCAAAGGCTACTTACAAGCAAGCTATAGCACACAGATATAGAAAGGTGCCAAGATTGCAATGGGAGATTTCCATCTCTCCTTCAAATTGGATTCATTTATAGAATGAAAGAAAACTGGCTCACCAAAAGGTGTACTCTCAATCAGAGAGATTATAGGAAAACATGACAGGTGTACCACACCCCATTACTTTGACACAACTTGCTATGATTTGTCATTATTATAAGTAGACAGTGAGTTCTATGACAAAAAGGATGCTGTGCTACCCATGGTGGCGCAGTGGTTAGAATGCAGTACTGCAGACTAGTTCTGCTGACTGCCAGCTCCTTGCAATTTGACAGTTCAAATCTCACCAGGCTTAAGGTTGACTCAGCCTTCCATCTTGCTGAGATGGGTAAAATGATGACTCAGATTGTTGGGGGCAATATGCTGACTCTGTAAACCATTTAGAGAGGGTGTAAAGCACTGTAAAGCAGCATATAAGTCGAAGTGCTATTGCTATTAGATTCACCAGAATAGACAATCCTGCAGCAGGAGAGGAAGAAGACCTTTCCAATTCCATCTCTATCCATGGCAAAACCTGCCTGGAGAAGTGCCAAAAAGAGGGAGGAGACCCCAGGAATCAGGTAGCAGAAATAAGGGAACAACTACCAACTAACTGCACCATGATCTTGCAGAACTTCTAGAGTGAAGTGAATCTGGTAGATCGCCATTCCATATTTCTTTGTATTTTGGAGGAGAAACTGATGGGAATGGTAAAATGTTGAAAAGCACAAAGTTGACCTTGGAGAGGAATGTAACAATCTGGCAAAACATGATTTAAGATCAGAAAGGAAAGAGATCATTAGGCAGAGACTTAATCTCTCCCCTCTAAGTTCCTTTGGTATTAGTGGGAAAGTGGGAAGGAAAATGCTGTCAAGCTTTCAAAACTTGGTTAGTACAGAGGACATCAACAAAGCAGAATTCCACTATTCTTTGAGGAGTCTGTTTCCTGATCTGGCCTACTTTGAAGGGCTGACAGCTGCAAACAGGTCAATGCATAAGGGTGTTGCAATTGTCTTTGGTGAAATGTGTATCTCCTCACCTGCTGCTCTAAATCTTCACTTTGATGATGGTCTAGCAGTTGGAGGAAAATAGAGAGCCAGAACATATTTACCAGGCAGTATTTGAATATGGGGGCTTACAATTAAGTCAAAGAACCTTTTAGGCATTTGTGTTTCAATGAAAGTCATAGGGGGAGACCCTTAGAAAAATATCATTTTGCCGAACAAGCATAGGAGTTGCAGCATGTCCACTTTTACAAATGATATAAAACGTATAAAAAGCATACTCCCTGTGTGGCTGATTTCTACTCCCAGAGTTGCTGGGTGTCATGTGGCAAATACATTTAATAACTTAAATTTCAATAAGATTTTTAAATACTGCATTAGAGAATCATGTTCATTGTATTGAGGAAAGTCTGTGCAAATCTATTCTTTTGAGGTTAGCCTTTCTTGAATTGTGCTCAGGCATACCTGATCAGGGCTCAGTCAAAACAGTCCAAAATCTAGTCCTGTCTACTCCTCTCAACTAAATAATAGAGGTCTGTCTGTCTTTCATACTTTTACCTGACACTTATGTCATCTTCATGTACCCGTTCGAAAAAAGACCCTGTTCATCATCAGGTTGAAATGGCTTTATGAGTAGTTACTCTTTATCACAATACAGGATGCAAATGTTGACTTTGCAGTGGTAGAAACAACAGGTTTTCTCCCATAATTGGTGCTAAGGGTTGCATTGTGCACAAATTGTTTACTTGTTAGGCACCTGCACCAGAAATAGGTTTTTCTCTTGCAATTTCTGTGCCAATAGATGAAAATCAATCAATTAATCAACATCATCATTATCTATTATTTTTAGAAGAAGTGTTGTGACATACCCTTTGTGCCCCTTTCTTTCCCACAGATCAGACCTACAGCCATTCTTCACTTGAATTATAGCATGCTAGGTCACAAAGAAAATATTTCAACCTCACTGATAAAATGGCTGCATTCCAAAGCTGAAAAATCCTCAGATTTCTGACAGTAGTGGTCATAATAATCCAGCCTTCTTAAAACTGCAAATTTTCTTGGCAGCATTAATTCAGAGACTCCAAAATATAAATCAAATCCTTTAGAATGAAGTCTATCCACTAATATTTATATAACAAGAAGTAAAAAACAATTACTTACCTGCCATGGGTTCTTTGCAGAGATCTAAAGGAAGGCTGTTCACCATTCCACAGGCTGCTTGCATTATATTATTTCAGGGTACAGGATATAGAAGCATATCAAGGAGACAATTCATTATAATAGTTGCTTTTAAGTTACAAGGGTTTTCCAATGGGAAGAGCTAGTTAATGTAAGTTATCTATAAAATACAAACACATCAAACAATTGGAAAAAAAATTTAGTCCCCCAAAGCTGTCCCAATCCTTTGGCTCCTAATATTTGTCTAAACTAAACATTACAATTCTTTTGTAATATGTCTTAAAATGTTGTGTTCCTACTATTTTTTTCTCCAAATCCTATCAAACTAGGGAATATATCCTTGGATTTTGGTAAGCATTGATAGCTCGCATAAATCTTTTAACTGTTGCATAGAAAGCATCAATTTCTTCTAAGTCTTAAAAATAATTCTATTTGGTACAATCTAAATTGTCTCTGGAATTTTTTTGTCATCATAACATTGGCATAATCCACAAGTTGTTATTTGTTCATTCTCTTAATTACTTTTAATTAGAACTAGCTATGCCATTAAAAAAAAAATTGTAAGTTAAAATCTAAGATTTACAACATGACTGATAAATTGGTTTTAATTTTATTTTTAAAAACAATGTTAACTTATGAATGTTCAATAACATTTGAACCTCATTTACACTTTTCATTTCTGAGACTCTTTTAGGACAGAATATTAAGACATAACATTAATAAAAGCAACACTAGAAACAAAATATCATTAAGATTAAGAACAGCAAAAGCAGTAGCATCAAGAAATTAAAATATTAGTCATATGTAAACATTGACATATAATGTACATACTGGTAGGTTTTCTTTTAAAAAGAAACTGCATAACACTGCATGTCACTCTTCATATATTTAACTATTTTTAACATTTTTGCATGTAACTGAAAAATTATATCAGAACATAGCAGTGAAATTCACTTCAAATAAACCTCATTTCATTGACCAATCAGGAGCAATATATAAGTTAAAGCCCATGTCACACTGCACCAACGGATGCAAAGAGGATGTAAAACGGACAAAAAAGCTTGCCATCCGTTGGGTTAACGACGATGTACTCAACTGCCTCCATTTTGCTCCTGCTCTTATCCGTCCAGCATCGCGTTCTATTGATGATTTCATTCGACTCAAGAAAATTTGAGCTGCGCAACAAAACCTTTTGCGCGGAAAATGTATCCTAATTTGTCCGTATGCAGTCTGCTTACGCATCCCGCAACGCATACTGTCTATGAAAATCCATACCCGTTACGCATCCCCTAATATCCTATAGGCATCCAGTTTCCGCACTTTCCGTCGCAACGGTCGGAAAAAACGGTAGCAGAGGGGACCTATCTTGGATATTAAGGAATTCCTATCAGGATGTCCTAGAGGATGGCTCAGAGATGCCAAGAGGATGCTATGAGGATGCAACAGGACACCCGTATACTGCCTATTAAAACACGGGCGGTAGCAACTCGTCTGCATGCATCACTTTCAGAGCCTAAGCAGCCCTGCTGTTGCAGACTCTGCAGCCTTTCATCTGAATCTTCCTCCCTTCACCAGCATCAGCCAGTCATGATTCACACATGGATGATACGGGTCTAACACAGTCCTTTTGCAGCCACCTCCTTTCTGCAACAGTGCCGAAGCCATCTAACCAGGCTCTGTGACTCTACTACGAGAAAAAGGCAGGCGGCAAGAAGATTTCTGGGTCTGAGCATGGATCGGGAGAAGAGCAGAGTACGGGCTTGACAACAAGCTTATGGTGAGAGGCTCAGGAATGAAGGACACTCGGCATTCTCTAGAACTTCATGAGGATGCTCCAGCCATGTTGACGAAGTTGCTGCCAAGCCCTGACACCCAGGTTGACGCAAGGCAAACACCAGATTACGAGCCCAGCCTGTGAACCTGGGCCTCAAGGTGCACGTCATCCCCCTCTGCGCACGCCACATGCTTCTGGATCCCTACACTACAGGAGCATGCAGTACCGGCTGGAGGGTGCTCCGAACTACCACCACACCCTATCAATGCCATTGTGGTCAGAGAAAGTGCGTGCAGGCCGTCATGCTGAAGAATACTCTGGAGGAGTCCTTCTTCAGTGCCCCTCCAGTGCATGAGGATGGAAAGGAAAGTTGCAGAGGCCAGTGTGTACCAAGGTGGAATTCCACCCCACTTGATTGAGCCATACATGGGAAAGCACGCCGGCCTGCAAAGCGCCAACCAACCAGGGCTTCCACTTACTCCTATCAACTACAAAGGCTTCTTCAGCTATCGTCCTCTTCGTCCATGTCGATCGTGACTAACAACGTTCATGCCTTACATCGATGCTCAGACAGCGGAGCTCACATGTCAGTATGCCACAGTATAGCAACGCCACGATGACCTCAAGTGGGGCTGGGAAAGCAACCCCAACGAACACATGCAAGATGTGCCCACTTCAATCGTAGGGATGACATCCTTCTCCCTCCAGAACAATCTACTCATGAAGCCCTAACATTCAGAACACCGTCACCTGTGAAGCGAAGGAATCTTCGAAACTACAGCTTCCAGAGGCAAGGCTGCGGTGTGAAGAACGCCGTTTGAGATCCTGGCCAACAGTCTCCAGTACTTCTCAACCACCATGCATGGCACTCGCCAGAGCACCATGAGGAGTGATCGTGGAAGCTTGCTGCATCCCTGCACAATCTTCATCGACACCGCTACCCGCTTTGCAAACAAGGCTTGTGACCTCAAAGGGCAATGGGGAATCGGAGCCGCGGAATGAGTGCAATAGCGGCAACAACCCTGATACTGGCGATGTGCAAGGCCCAAAACAGAGTCCTCACGTGAAGAAAAGCAGCTCAACTCTCCTGAGACACTGTGCAACTCCCCAGCTTGAGCTATGGAGTGGCAAAGACAGGATGATTAATGATTAATGGATGCTTCCTTCAGCCTGTCTCAATCACAGCTTGATGAGATTGGGCATGTATGTGGTGAGGCATACATATGAACGGCGTGTTTAAATAAAGTTGTTGTTTGTTTGACATGTGTGTATATATTACATCTATTATTGATAATAAAGGGCAAAGTGTGTGCGCACCAGGAGTGTTGACCATACTAGTCCCCACTATGCTTGCAACTGAGAGCTATCACTTCTTCCCACTGCCATCACTTACCCCATCCCCACATAGCTTGATTACACACCAAAGGTATTACCCTGCCTATCCCGCAGCTATTTACCATGTTCCGACACGGCATCATATCACCTGCCCATTCCACTGCTATCGTGAATAACCATTCCCAAAAGCATGCAAGGCTTAAACATATTCTAAAGTTATCCCACCAAACTTGTATTAGAAAAAAAAAGAAATTGAACAGCAAGTGTTGTGACAATCAAAGATAAACTGTTATTGAACATACAAGGGGCCTGAAAACAAACCAATGACCCATCACAGTGTCCAGTAAAAACATCTCAGTAGCCATCTACCCAGTCTTCTGGCACCTTCTTTGTCACTCGGAAGCGTTCGGCCCAGGTCTCAGGTGTAAGGGTCCAGTTCTTGTGGAGGTGGGTGTCTGGACTGAGTAGCGTTAGGTCCATGAAGGACCACTGGGGTGCCTGCACGTGAGAGAAAACAGCATGACGGTGTGTTAGAAAGCTTCTCAGTGACAGGTTGGGCTCCAGGACCGCGATGCTGTAAGTCCTTCCTCCTGCCATGAGGTGTTCTAGCCCCGAGTTACTTGATGACAGATGTACTGGGGCCTGGGCTGACTGTGGGTGAAGTGAAGAGTAGTATAGTGGGGCTGTCTGGTTCTGCAGCTGGATGAGGTACTGCCGTGATCGGCTGCATCGTGGGTGAATAAGGTGGCATCGGCTCGGCATCGAGAGGTGGATCCCATTGTCTGTGGCTGCATCATGCGATCAGTGGAATCTTTCGGTCCGGCAAGCCGTGCTCGCCCCCGTATATGACTATCTTGCGCTGGCTGGAAGGGCTGCTGCCTTTGCTGCCCTGGACCTCTCTGTAGCCCATAGCCACTGGTAGGCTGTTGGGGCACTATGTGGCGAAGCACTTGAGTATGATAGGGGACATCACCTGGGTGGAGGAGAGAGGACCTGGCTAGGTCGAAGGTTTCTCTGGTTCTGGAGGGTGTGAAGCATCGTGTGATCTGGGCCTTCACCATCTCCTGCGTACTAGGGTTCTCCATTTCTTGCGGTCTGGTTTGACATAGGGAGAAAGGCTTGGCGTGGAGGATGAGGAGTAAGTGCTAACCAGACCTGAATCGAGAGGAACATCCTATACTCGCTGTGCGGATAGTGTAGTCCCTGATCGTCCAGCAGCTCGCCGTCCTACGCTGTCTGGCTGCTCTGCCTTTTCCATCTGTGGAGACGGAGCTGTGGGGGTGTAGTATGACGCTCACGACGTGGTGCTGGACATCGATCGTCTCCTCGTACTACCCACACACCATGGGAGCCTCCACTGCGACAGTCCACCACCAGTACGGTCGACCAACCAGGCTTGTTCTGCGGGGATATCGCTCCATGGCACCGCCTCCACAGAAAGCCTGGCCTGATAACAGTGCGGGCATGCAACTCTACTCGGCCGCGCGAAGAGAACTGGAGGTCGCAGCGGAGTGCTGCCGGAGAGAGAGGGAGTACCAGAGGGGCTCCTGTTGCTCCTGGTTGGCCAGATCTCACCTTCCAGGAAGCTGCACCTGCCATGATGTAGCTCTCTGTCCGTCAGCTTTACTGTGGCCTGGCCAGATTTCTTCAGGTGCAGTTCCCGTACCATGTGCATATGTTTCCACCAGCCGAGGAAGCACCTCCCGAGTGTAACCCATCTCTCGCCCTCTCTCTCCAAGCAGCCTCTTCCGCTTGGGTCCCTGTACAAGGCCGTGTCCCTTCCCACCACAGATAGTTCATTCTCTCTCAGCCACTCCAGCACGCTCACCTTCATGTCCTCCTCATGAAGTTTGCCTCCTCTCCCGTCCCGCATATGCCTCTTCCTTCCTTTGCCAGGGCCAGATTGGCCCTCATCAGAGCTTCCCAGTGGTAGGCTGCTCCTTCCACACCAGCAGCACAGCAGATATCATCATCACCACAGGATCATAATCATCATCATCATCCAGCAGCAGCAGCAGCAGCAGCAGCGGGATCGTCATCAGCAGGCAGCAGCAGCGCAGGATCAGCAACAGGATCATCAGCAGCAGAGTAATCACCAGAGGCCCAGCACACCAGCAGGACCAGGAGCACGAGCAGACCAGGAGCATGAGCAGGACGAACAGCCGAGCAAGACAGGAGCACGAGCAGTTACAGAGCAGTACGAGTCAAGTCCAGGAGCACGAGCAGAATGAGCAAGTCCACGGGAGCACAGCAGACGACAGGATCAAGCAGCAGCTTCAGCAGAGTACGAGCAGCAGAAGCACCACCGCCAGGAGCAGCTTCAGCAGAGTACGCAGCAGAAGCACCCTGCCAGTAGCAGCTTCAGCAGGAAGCTCCAGCACCAGAAGAGCGAGCCCGAGCAGCAAGCACCCAGCAGAAGCAGAGTCAGGCACAGGGACAGGGGGAAGGGATGGCCCTGTCCCTCTTTGCCAGGGATGGTGGCAGGTTGCTGAGACTTTCGCTTCTTCCCCATGGTTGTGGGTTGCTGGCTGGCAGGAGGCTGCAGCAACAAGCTGGCATGAAGCCTGCGGAAGCTGCACAAGGCCTGGCAGGAAACAGGCACAGGCAGGCACAAGCGTGCAAGCAGGCAGGCACCAAGGCTTGGCAGGCAGACTGGCTGGCAGGGAGGCTGGAAGGCAGCTGTTGGCAGGGAGGCTGGAAGGCAGGCTGGCAGCAAGGCTAAGCAAGTAGGCAGACAGCAAGGCTGGCAGGGAGCTGGCCAGGAGCTTGGAGGCAGGCTGGCAGGAAGGCTGCGCAAGGCTTGCAGGCAGGCATGCAGGCAGGGCAGGCAAGACTCGATGTATTCTGCAGCAGGTCTTTCCTCCGAATCTGGCCACTGCAGCTGCTTCCCTTTATATCCGGGGGCTTGCACAATGCATACCCCCGCATGCGCAATTAACGCCAGGCATCTGTTAGGCTTCCGCTGTGCATCCGTAGGCTTTCTATCTGCAATCCGCTTCACGCTGTGGCATCCGTTCTGCATCGCTGTATCCGTTCGCGCTCCACTTTGCTGAGGTCCCCCGGAACCCTGCGGATGTGCCATCCGCTCCCACCGCTTCCATCCCTAGGCTTCCGTTCCGCATCCGCTTTCCATCGCCCTGCATCCTCCCCCCGTCCATGTATCCGCTCCGGTTATGCAAATTGCCCTTTTGAGAGCGGATAACAACGGATGGAACATTTTGCTCGTCCATTGTGTCCGTTTTGCATCCGTTGGGCAGTGTGTCAGGGCCTTAAGATAATATATAATATAAGCCCTGCAATGGACTTACACTTTGTCTTTAAAAAGTGCATTAATGATAAAACTGGCAAACCAAGTTTGGATTCTTATCATCACAGTATTCAAATCCTCACACTGAGATGCAGAAGAATATATAGAAATACATAAATGGAAAAGTTCTGACTAACTAAATTGTATGAGAAAATAATGTAACAAGTTTTCTTTTTTTCTTTTCAGATTAATTAAGATAATAAAATAGAACAAATTCAGTGAGGATGATTTCCAGAGTGCATAAATTCATTTAAGGATCTGGAGAAAGAATAGCTAAGTATAATTTATCTAAGAATGTGCCTGGAGAAACCAAAAGAGTTCTCATTGTACAAGAGGCAAAAAGTGGGAAAATCCATTTCCTTTTCTTATTTAAATAGATTTTCTTCTCAGTTGCTCAGTGATGAGAAATCAAATTGACAGAATATACGGGAAAGGAGTTTGTTTGCCAGCTTCGGGCTAAATCAGTTTGCTAAGTTGTGGAACAAGAAATGTTCTCAATCATTTAAAAACAATTTAGCACTAGTATCAATCAGGCTATTTGCAAGGAAAAAATGAGTAAGAGGCAACTTTCTTCTAAGACTGTTTGAGAAGAGCTTGAGTTGTGCTACATTTTAACACTTTACTGCTATAATGCAAAGTTATATCAGGTGTAAATCCTTGATACATGGAACATGCTCCTTATATTGGCAACAATGGTTGCATCTTTCCCTCACAGCTTTTATGAATGTGGAGAAAAAGCTGGAAATCAACAGTGTATTTCACTTAAATATAAAAGTCTGAAAATACCAGCTTTTTCTACCTCTCTCATCTTTTTTGTAGAATATCTACAGACCCAGGGAATTGCAGCTTCCGTCTATAAAATAAATGTGAAAGCATTTGTTACTTAGTATATAGAATACAAATATAAAATGATACTCTGAGGATAGAACTCCATATGAATGAAGGAATATGGTTTTCTAATGTTGTTTAATATATATCATACAAATAGAGACATGTTGCAGATGTCCTCCAGAGCATATGGATAATAGGGAATGAAGCCCACCATATTTAATCAAACATACATTCATTGTACTGCAAAGGATGAATCCTATTTGAAAACAAGAATTAGAAATGCACATACACTATCATGTGACTTCAGATGAGAGTGTAACTGGCTTCTGTCATGTTTATGTACAATTTATTTTGTACAAGAATGATTGGCAACTCTTTAACTGCTGTAGACTGCACTGTTATCTTTTTGTAGGGCTATAAGATATTTAATCATGATTTGGTCTTATCATTAGCATGTAAGGGATTGAAATTTCTGTTTGTACTGTAATTTCTGTACATAGATTTCTCATGAGGACAACGAGATATTCTGAGATTCTTTTTTTTTCTAAGCACATTCCACAGTTTGATGAGATTGATATGATCAAAGGCCTTTCAATAATCAATTAAGCACGCATTGACTTCTTTTTGGTATTCTTTGGCTTTCTCAAAAGTTCTTTTTCAAGAGCAACTGGACTTTCTGGTTTTTCTTTGAAGTAGTTTCCTTTCTCATCCAATAAGCTTCTTGAGCTTCTTGGAAGAAGAAGAAGCTTCTTGGATGGGAAGCCGGCCATCTTCAAAGAAAAAAAAAAAAGGTCCAGTTGTCTCTTGAAAAAGCACTCTGGGACAACTATGACCTGGATGAATCTCCATAGACATTTGGATTTCTCAATTACCCAGCTTGCATCAGAAGCAATAACTCATGTTCCTTAGCATTTCCTGCAGCCGGTTTGAAAATCTGGTATCTCTTTTTCTATGTAATTTACAATTATATCTTACTTTAAACTCAAAGTTTTCCTCTCAAACCTTTGGGAGATATTTCTCCTTCCTTCAGAAGATGCCAAATCTCTTTCTTTGCATTCATTCATATTATTTTCTCCTGATTTCCTCGACATCAAAGGCCTGTTTTCTACATCTGACTAATTTGAAATCCTAAATTTCTAGCACCCAATTTATTTCTTTGTTTCCCATGACAAACCACCAAGCATCTTCACTCAACTCTCGAACTTTATTGTAATTTTTTGAGCTACAAAAGAAAAAAGTGATGAAAAGGAATTCATAAATATTGTGATTTAGGAAATTGATACGGCTGCAGGTTTTGATTGGGTGTTTAAGTGTGTGTTAACAGTGAACTGATGCTTGATGATCAGAAGAATGTATTGCTTCCAATAAAAGGGGAAATGAAACAAAAATGAATACAAAACTCATAGAAGATTGGTATGTTTGACAGAATCCTTACTGAAGCACTGCTAAAGATTAAGAAGCAGATTAAGCGATTAAAAGCAGCACAACTTTATGTTGAACAGGAAATGTATAGATTTTTCAGCAAGTTGCTTAGGAATGACTGGATGACAGCAGGTTTCCTGAATATTTCTTGATCTAGATAAGCCATATGATCAGATGAATAAGCTACAAATACAGAAAGTTTCACTTAAATACAGATTTGAAGATTGATTGCTGAATGTGATAAAAGTAGCGTATGGTATAATGAGAATCAAATATAATGATTAATGAATGGTTCAACATTGAGCAGGGATTGTGATAAGTGATGTCCCTTTGATAGCTTTATGGGTTTATTGGTAAAGGTATAAGGAATCCTTGTGATGACATTCGAGATAGGTTGACTGGGAATGTAAATGTGTGAATATTATTGTAGGCAGAAAATGCTATATTGTTGGCTCAAAATCTCAGCAATGTGCAATAAATGTTGAACAGATTATATGGTACATCAGGAAACATAAATCTGAAAACAAAAGGCCAAGCTGTTTGGCAGGGAAAATGGAGTAAACAATTGCAAGGTATACAGGAAAGTTAAACAGTTAGAGCAGATGAATTTGAATTTATTGGTAATATTGTTTACTAAAGATGAGAAAATGAATGAATTTTGAGACATGCAAATTTTGGTAAAATGGCACTGTGAAGTATGTGGTTTGTGAAGAATTAATGTTGTTGAAAGAAGTGAATATTGATGCCCATAAGAATATGCTTCTGCCTACTTATATGCAATATGCACATCAGGAGAAATGTGAAACTAAGTTGAATTCAGTGGGTATAGGTTATTTAAGAAGTGGTTGTGGTGAAAGAAAAAGAATGGGTACTAAATCATCATGGACTGAATGCAAAAATAAGTAACTAATACAAAAATATATGTTGAGTGTATAGAGAGAATGAATGAACGAATGAATGAATAAATGAGGATCAAATCACAAAACACTTATATGAAATATAGGAAAGAAGAATGAATGGTTGAGTTGAAAGAGAAGATTTTATTTTATTTTTATTTTATTTATTATTTGTCAAAAGCTTACAATATAACAGAAACAAGAATAAACATAAATTTAAATACAAGAAATAGCAATTAATAATTGGGGACAATAGGACAGGGATGGTAGGCATGATTGTGCACTTAGCACGCTCCTTACAGACCTCTTAGGAATGGGGTGAGGTCAACAGAGGTTAGTTTGAGGATAAAGGAGTGGGGGGTTTAAGCAGGTGACAAGCAGGTGACAGAATCAAGTAGTGAGACACTGACCACTCTGTTGCTGAAATCATACTTCCTGCAATCGAGTTTGGAGTGGTTTACGTTTAGTTTATATCTGTTGTGCGGTCTAGTGTTGCTGTTGTTAAAGCTGAAATATTCATTAACTGGTAAGATGTTGTAATATAAGATTTTATGTACTATGCTTAAGTCTAATGTTAGTCAGCATAGTTCAAGGTTGTCTAAGCCAAGAATCTCAAGTTTGGTGCTGTAGGGTATTTTGTTGTGAACAGAGGAATGTCTTCTGGTAAAATACTTCTGGACTCGCTCAATTGTACTTATGTCAGATATACAGTGCAGATTCCAGACAGCAGAGCTGAATTCAAGTATTGGTCTAGCAAAGATTTTGAATGCCCTAGTTAGCAAAACAGTATTACCAGAGGNTTCATAAAATTAAATTTACAACTCTTAAAGCCTTTTTGGCAATACTGTTGCAGTGAGCTTTGGTGCTTAGATCATTTGATATGAGAGCTCCAAGGTCCTTGACAAAGTGAGGGTCATCAACAAAGTCATATCCACCTAGATTGTATTTGGTATATATATATATATATATATATATATATTTACCAATGTGTTTGGACAGAGCATTTGTTAGTAGATATTTGGAGTTGCCAACTGTTAGACCATTCAGACACATAAGCAAGATATTTTTGGAGGACGGTAGTATTGACAGTGGTGTTGAATGGTTTTACATCATCAGCGAAGAGGATGCAGTTGCTAACAAAGGTCATTTATATATAGTGTAAAGAGTGTGGGTCCTAGAACGCTCCCTTGTGGGACACCGCTGATAATTGATCCAGGGTTTGATAGGGCTTTTCCTATTTTTACTATTTGTTGCCTGTTTGTCAGGATCAAGATCAAGAAGTACTAATTAGTATCTTCCAAAGGAGATGGGAAGTTTAAAAAAGTGTATGAAATTTCTATCTTTTAATTATTTCCCCCATATATCTAAGCAAAACTCTGAAGACAACAGCATGAATCAGAGGTGGTATTCAGCAGGTTCTGACCAGTTCTGGAGAACCATAGTAGAAATTTTGAGTAGTTCGGAGAACCGGCAAATACCACCTCTGACTGGAGATTTTACAGTATCCTTCCTCTGCCATGCCCACCAAGCCCTGCCCACAGACCTAGTAGCAAAAATTTTTGAATCCCACCACTGGCATGAATGATACCTAGGTGTACATTTATATTAGTTGAAGCAATCCAAGGAATTATTGGGTTAACAGCAGTATTTGCTAAAATGAGGCCTTCAGATATATTGATACTGCAACTCCCAATATGCCCAGAAAACATGATGGGGATGGCTGCAGATTTTGGAAGTTGTGGTTTCATTATCTCAAAAGATTTCCATCTGTTGTGGAAAACTAATGTAGAAACTTCCTTCTCTCATAAAACTCAAATTTATTCTCTTCATTTTTCTGTTTTATTGTCTTAGTTCAGAAGTAGAAGCTTGGGAAGGATACACATTCTTGAACAAACAATGTCCTTTTCCCAATAAAGCAAATGTAGTACTATAATACAAATAAAAGATTTGGAAGTGATATTGCTGGATGTATGAATCACTTGGAAAAACAGATATTCATTGCAGCAATGGCAGCTAGCTGGTGATGTGGAAGGACACTGAGTGCACTTTGACTTTTTTTTCAATACACTGTGCCAAAATATTCCTAAGAATCAATTTGTTAATCAGTCATATTTATAGAAACACCAACTCCAAAGCATGCATAGCAGCTTTTTCACAATATCCATGATACATATTTAATATGTTTATTGTTTTAGGATAATGCAGGAACATATTGAGAGTTGTAAGTTGAGACCCTTAAGTATAGATCAACTTGGAGAGCCATATGGTTGGATGTTCTGTTTTTATTTAATTTTATAAGCCTTCAGAATTAAATATTGCATGAAGTATCTGAATGCTTAATTTTATATAGACTTCATGTGACCATAAATTCGAAAGTCTAGAAAATAGCATATGATTTTAAATGCAATATGAATAAATTAGATTTTATTCAATATTATGTAATGACAGAATGGGAAAAAAACAGTGCTTCTCTTGCCAAGAAGAATAAACTTATTTAGCTATAGATGGCAAGAGGAATTAGGTGACTTTTAAAATATTGCCCAATACTGGATTTTAAAAGCAAGCAATTACTCACTTTGAACAACATTTTATTGAGCTGACATGTACATTGCAAACCAAAGTGAAACAGGACACAGTGAAATGTATGGTAGTTATAAATACAACCTTTTAGGTAATGTTTGTTAGGTTTGTGTTTGTAGAATACTAATAAACTTATTTATCCATTTTAACTGTAGTGCCAATCTCCAAGTGTTATTTCTCTCTCTCTTTTGGGTTCCACATGAACTAAATTTTATCATGGAAAAATGTGGCCCGTTATGTATTGCCAATACCAATGCAATAACAATATATATTTAGATAATGAGAACACCTATATGTATGTCTGTTTGTCAGTGTGTCATTTATTTATCTATCCAATACAATCTCCTTTTTTTAATGGAACAATGCCAGGGGTTGATCAGGCCAGGAAACAGACTCTCAAGAATAACTGAATGTTGATTGCTGAATGTTGATTGCTGAACTGAATGCCATTAAGTAATTTTCAACTCCACATACATAGATTTGCCTCATGATATTTCAAGTATAACTGGAACTTTACCTCATTGATATAGGTTGTCTTATAAAATATTGAGAACCTGACAATGTTATATCCAAGAAAGTTAAGGTGGAGTCAGTTTAAGTTTCATATCCATTTTTATTTCTTCTCCTGAACTTAAATCAGGCTATTCCCTTAGTTCCTTAGTTCCTGAAGAGGCTTCCACTGGGAAAGATAAAGACTAGTAGGACTGATATATTTTCCCTTAACATGCAGCTTGAGGAGAAACTTCTGAATTTGGATCCATACACTGTACATGTTAAGTGGCACCAAGACTTGATAATTCAATGCCTGGAATGCACTTAAGTATACATCAACTTGGAGTGCTATATGGTTGGATGTTCTGTTTTTATTTAATTTTGTTACATCCTCTGTAACAACAACTCTGTTGTTACACCCTCTAACCGCCACTCCTTTAATCTTAAACTATTCACTATTCACCTCACCCCATTCCTAAGAGGTTTGTAAGGGACGTGCATAAGTGCACAATCGTGCCTACTGTCCCTGTCCCACTATCCCCATTTATTCGTACATATTTCCTGTATTCTTACTCATGTTTATACTTATTCCTATTATCTTGTAAGTGATTGACAAATCAAATAAATAAATAAATAAACAAATAAATAAATAGAAATTCCTTATACCAAATCACTAGCTCATCCAGCCTGAGATCTGGCAATGATTTCCATGGTTTCAGGCAGCTGTTTTCTAAAGCTACCTGGATGTGGCAGAAACTAAATCGGAGTCCTTCTTCCAATGCTGTATTACTGAGTTATGGATGAAGGAGATAAACAAAGTATGTAGATGATGTGCTTGAAACAGTTTGAAGAAAGCTAAAAAATAAACAAAAATAAGGTTGGTACCATTTCTTGAGAAGGGGAAAGTTTTAAAATAAAATATATGCAACACATCATTCCCATCCATCAAATTGTTTCTTTCATGGTGCAAAATAGAGGAGGGGTCTAAAACCAGGCCCTATCATGAAAGGTTGAAAAAGCTGGGTGTGTTTAGGTTTCAGAAGAAAAAATTGGGACAGATATGATCTATAAGTATTCAAACAACTCTCACATGAAATATGGAAACTGAAAATAGGAAAAAGACAAAAATAAATAAATAAAACCACCTATTTATTTTTATTTTATTTTTTTGTTTGATTTGTCAGTTGCTTAAAAGGTAATAGATATAAGGATAAACATGAGTAAGGAGACAGGAAATAGGTACGAATAAATAGGGACAATAGGACAGGGATGGTAGGCACGATGGTAAATTATTGAGAAGAGTTTCCTAATGGCAGGTGCAGTTAAGTAATGGGACAAGCTGAGAAGAATAGTGAATATCTTCTTGCTGGAGATTTCTAAGTGGGAGCCAAGAGGCCACCCATCCAGGACAGTGTAGTACAGGGAGTCCCCAACCCTCTTGGGGCCCATTAGAACCATATTGTGGAAGTAGTGGATGAGCACACATGCACATCCCCACTTGCACGAGCAATGGGGACCGCTTGTGCATGCTCTATTTATGCAAGCAGTAGGTGCCTATGCCAGTCACTCATGCAAATGGGGCTGCGTACACATGCATACTTGCCCACCACTGTCTCATCTCTTTCCTCCTGCCAGTCCAAAAAGCTTAGGAAACTCTGGTGTAGTAGATTCCTACATTGCTCAAGGGGTAGGAGAAGATGGCCTATAATCCTATAATTCTGTAAGGCAGCAAAGGATATATTTTTGAGAAATTGTGTACATTCAATTTTCACTCAATATGGTTTCAAGACAAAGTAATTTAGTAAGAGGAAAGCAATTTAACATTGAGTTCTCTTAAGAAGACTGTAGGTTGAGTTGAGTGATCCTTTGTAAAGCTGTTTGAGATTTAAAGCTGCCTAAATTGGCTCCCATGACTTAATTCTGCAGGTATCAAGTGACTTTAAAAGGGATTGCCTTAGGTAGCATCCAGGCAATTTATGTGATAAAATCAGTAAAACTTTAATGAAAGTTGGTTGCAAATATAGTGATTCTGTGTTACTCTAAAGCCAATTTGAATACATTTAATACCATTTTCACAGCTTCTTGTGAAAGTGCTATGTTTATGGAGAAAAGAATTTAATCTTTGTAATCCAAAACACCCTTTCAACTTTTCTCCATTCTATTAAAAACAAACAGTTCAGTTTTCTTATTTACATTTTGAAAGAAAAATGGATGTGCTCTGATCTGCTTAAGAGAGTATATGCAAAAGCTGAATTTTATAACTGGGGAGAACGGACCACCATACAAAACACCCATTTTAATTTTATTCCCATAGTTTTTAATTTGAACCTAATAACTGTAGCAGTAACAGTGCATGGAATGCCAATGCTGATAATATTCAGTGCGCTCAGTCACTCACACCCAGATCATCTCCTGCTTGGATTACTGCAACATGATTTATGGGACTCCCTTGAAAAGTATTTGGAAGCTGGAATT
Source organism: Laticauda laticaudata (assembly GCA_004320025.1). Classification (NCBI taxonomy): domain Eukaryota; kingdom Metazoa; phylum Chordata; class Lepidosauria; order Squamata; family Elapidae; genus Laticauda; species Laticauda laticaudata. The sequence continues at coordinate 22,990 of BHFT01002233.1, forward strand.
GGTCCAGAATGCAGTGGCGCAAACAGTTTTGCAGGTACATGTAACACCACTGTTACACAAATTGCACTTGCTCCTGATCTACTTCCGGATATTATTCAAGGTATTGGTTATCACCTTTAAATCCTTTTATGGCATGGGTCCAAGTTATCTGTGGAACTGTCTTTCCCCAATGGGATTGGGCTGCCCCACTTCAGCTGCTAGATGGGACCTACTGTGGGTCCCATGAGCCAAGGAATTTAGGCTGGTGGGATCCAGGAGAAGAACATTTTCTGTCACAGTCCCCACCCTTTAAAACACCTTGCCCCAAGAGGTGAGATCTGCCTCTCATTTTTAGCCTTTAGGAAAAGCCTCAAATCTTGGCTATGCCTGTTGGCTTTGAGTCCTGAAGGAGAAGCTGTTGGCTAGAGGTGGTTGGTGCAATCGTCTAGAAAGTGCCATCATCTCTTCACTTCAAACCCAGGGTTTTAAGTTGATTTTTATAATTTTAATCTATTTTTATATTTATAATTGTTTTATAATATTTGCATATTTTATCCCATTGCAAGCCGCTCAGAGTTGCCTCAAACTGTGAGATGGGTAACAAATAAATGTAACAATAAATGAAGAATTTTACTATCGGTTCTATGGGCGTGGCTTGGTGGGCATGGTGTGGCTTGGTGAGCATGGCTTGGTGGGCATGGCAGGGGAAAGATACTGCAAAATCCCCATTCCCTCTCCACTCCTGGGGGAAGGATATTGCAAAATCCCCATTCCCTCCCCACCCTACTAACCTGCTTTCCAGGTCCAGCTCCGTTCTCCTGTGCAGGGCAATAAAAGAAGACTCAGCTGATCAGCTGGGACTTGGGAGACAGAGAATAGATGAGGGTGGGACCAGTCAGAGGTGGGATTTGCCTGTTCTCTGAACTACTCAAAATTTCCGCTACTGGTTCTCCAAACCAGGTTAGAACCTGCTGAATACCACCTCTGCCTGGTTCTCTGTTGAAATCACATGAGCCAGTCCTAACTATATTAAAAAGTCAGTCAGTTTTGCCAAAACCAGGTTTGTGCTTTTTTTGTTTGGTTTGTTTCATCTTTGTTTTAAATTTAGATGCCTAATGCCAAATCATTTAAAAGTTAAGTGTAGGTGAAATAAACAAGAAGCTATTTTCCTTTTCTCAAAATACTAGAACTTGGTATTATGAGGCATCATACTAGCTTCAGAAAAGGCTTGAACCAGTTCAGGAATGTTCAACTGCTATTAGTCTGGATAACAATATGTTTGCTTTGAAAGGACATCTGTCATCTTCTAAACTTTTCCTACACTTCTCCTACACAAATGGGCTTACTCATGAAGTTGGTTGGCCACTCTGAAAATAGACTGCTAGGTGAGCTTTCTTGATCCTGCAAGAAACTGCTTATGTTCCTGTGAGTATCCAGTCTGCAATGATATCATTTAATTTTTTCCCATGTAAATCTGCACCTTCTCCAGTTCATCTTATTTTCCCTAGGCATGTAAATTTTTCTATGGCTCTTCTTAGAAGCCTGGAATTTGTTATCTCTTTTGCAATAGACAGGGGTATTGTTCCTCAGTTCTCCATTAAATATCTAGCTAGTTAATTCCCAGAGGCATGGCCATGTTAATCTATTACAGCAAAAATAACAGCGATTTCAAAGACTCATTCTTTGCCATAAAATTTCATGGTTTACATCTACTTCATCAGATACATAGAGAATTATTATAAGTTACAAATATATACACTGATAGGGTGAGATATTTATCTGGCTAAATGTGTTTGTGTGTGCGTATGTGTGTGTGTATGTAGGGGGTGCTGGAGAGAAAAAAGTTGCAAGCAAGTTTACTCACTATGTTGCTAATTTGTTGAGAATCTCAATTATATTATATATTTTATATTATATATTTATTTTGGATATTTCTATTGTTTCTATTCTTTAAAAAAAATCTTATTTTGTTTGTAATATCTTTTTAAAACTGTAAGCCACCCAGAGTCATTAACTGAGATAGGTAACTATAGAAACGGAATATATAAATAAAGTCATTCTGATTATCCTAGTCCAAATTTGCACAGTCTATATGAAATGCCTAATTTCAGTTTAGGGGACATATAGCTGGAGTCAAAAAAGTCAGGATAGTAGCTGTGACCAAGAGAGAGCCTCATTTCTTGACTTTTTTGATTTTCCCACTTTCAGCTGTCCTTACTTTTGTAATTTTTTTAAAAATACACAATAACAGATGAAGAAAATTCCAATTTAGGAAATAAATACTATTACAACAATTAGGCCATGATGGATCTTAGATTAGGGTTACTTAATTATTTTCAGGGAAGATAGAAAACTAAATCTATTCTTCTAGATTTTCCAATAATGTTTCTAAAAATATTTCATTGTTGCTTATTGGAGCATTTTAATAAAATTTGTAGAGAAAAGAAAGAGAAGGAATGTCTCTACTTTGAAATATGTTTAAACAGACAGTGCTAAAGTGCTTTTAAAATATGTAGATTGTTTACTTGTTAATATTAACAGGTATACAATTACTTTAGTTTAATTATAGTCTTAGATATAATTCACTTTTATACTTTTTCTTATAAATTTTCCTCTCTTGACAAATGCTCGTGAATGTTAAGTACAATTCTTACTGTTTTTTTCCCAGAGGGAAGATATGGCGCAAATCTCTTTGAAACTTTATTAACCACTCTGTTAAGAATTTGGAGATACATATAGGAAAAGGAGCCTGGAGACAGAGTCAGCCGAGAGTCTCTACATTGCCATCAATGGACTGTCCAACTCCTCTTGAATTCTGTTTACCCTTTTCTTATGCCAAGATGGTGCTAACTATCAGTTGAGTAGATTCCTGTGATTAGCCATGACTAGGAGTAAATCAGTTTAATTGGAACTTAATCCAATCAGGACCAGCATGTGGTGGTCCTGATCTTTCATGCCTGACAATACCGTTCTAAATCCTAGTTCCACAAATTGCTGACATTTATTCTGCCAGTATGATTCTTGATTTTGATTTTATACTTTTGCATTTCTCTATTATATATTTTTATTCAGTTTCCATTATTACAACATAAAACATCATGATTTCAACAGCATTTTTGATGTCTATACAGGTTTTTATCCTGTATATTTTAACACATTTTATTTTATTTATCATGATTTCAACAGCATTTTTGATGTCTATACAGGTTTTTATCTTGTATATTTTAACACGTTTTATTTACATTTATCTGATATTAGTTAATGACTTTTTCTCTAATTCTTATTTCTATATTCTTATATATTTTATGTATTTACATTTTACTTTCTTAAGGCTTCTTACAGTTAGATTTCTTGTCTTATTTCTTGTTTCTGTTTGCTACCCATCATACCATTTATTCTAGATTAAAAAATATCAGAGTCTTCTCTTTCAGTTTCAGTGTTAACATATTTATTTCAGCACTTTCCATTATTTTTTGTGTATTAATTCTGCATTGGGAATATTAGGAGTTTTCCATACTTGTGCAAAAGCTTTTCTGGTGGCTGTTGTGGTATGTAGCAATAGATATTTTACTTCTTTTGGGATTCGATCTTGAATAATTCCGAGAAGAAAGGTTTCCGGTCTGAGCTCAATCTGATGACTGGTGATCTCTTGTATCCAGTTTTTAATTTGGATCCAGAATGTCCTGCTCTCGGGGCATATAGTTTCGCATTTCTGTTGGCCTGTGAGATTCTTTGCTGTGAAGTAAGGAATGAATGAACGTTAGTGAATATAGACACCAACATAGTATCTTCATATGTTCTTGATTCTATCCCTCTTTTAATGCAGCCTAGGACTGCATTGGCTTTTTTGGCAACTGAAGCACACTGCTGGTTCATATTTAAGTGCTTGTCCACTAGGACTCCAAGATTCCTCTCACAGTTACTGCTGTTAAGAAAAGTACCACCTATTACATGGGATACCATGGGATATGGGACACTACATACATTGGATACTATGTACACAAGCTCATCCTGGGAATGGGGAAGAATGATGAAAGGATGATCTTAAAACACTATACACCAACATTATTTAGATTATGAAAGATGTGATATAACATAAAGCCAGTGGAGTTTCAAAAGCAAAGATAATGACTGAGTTTTCATTGTAATACAACTCTGGTCACTCCTTCAATCCATTAGTTGGTAGAGATTAGGATGCTATTCTCTCCTCTCCTGTTATTTCTTGAGCATAATTCTGCAAAATGGATAACACAGAAATATGATTAACTAGGAGGCTGTAGAATTATGGTCTTCTACTACATCAGTGGTTTCAGGGAAGGGAACAATGGGGAAAAACATGGAGTCAGATGCGGTATCTGCTATCCCGCATTAGATGGGCGTCTCATGATAGGGAGCGAAAGGAGAAAGAAACGACAGGAGAAGA
>BHFT01002234.1:0-12063 GCA_004320025.1 Laticauda laticaudata
TCTTCCTGTTGTCTGAGATCCTCTGTAACTCATTGCTCTTGAGGAACATGAGGAATCTGTCGATGTATGATTCCCAGTCCTCCATCGCTGGGGTGAACGGTGCAGGTGGCACGTTATTGCCGGCCATGTCATCTTTGCTCGGTTCTCGTTGCCACGTGCTCAACTGGTCTCCTTTGTCTCAGTATCCCACCCTCGTCGCCAGTGTTGTGTCACGGGAAAAAGAGAGACGCGAGACCAGTGTGACTTTCAGCTCTTTATTTGTTCCTGGAATCAGTCTGACTGCAGAGCCTCAGCAGCCTCTTTTATAACGGCTGCTCGCGGCTCACGGCCAATGACAGCTCCTTGAATCTCCCGCTGCTCAGGCAGAGCAATCACAGGGCGGCAATTGTGGATCAATCACTGTAGCTTGAAGAACCAATCACAGTGTAGTATTGGACCAATAGTGCACCACAGTGGACCAATCAGGAAGCGGTATTACAAGTATGCTCATATGGAACATAATCCATCAGGCTCCGATGATTTGTTTTCATTAAGATCAGACAGGTATTTTCTTACTATTTTTTTGCTTATTTTAACTTTTATTTCTTGTCTGTCTTTTACAGATATATTTTTGGTGGGTTGAGCTATAGTTTCTTTTTGCGTGAAGATGGATGCAAAGAATGATTTAAGCAGTTCTGCTTTCTCTCTGTTGCCTGTTATTTCCTTGCCATCTTTTCTCTTTAGTGGACTGACTGTTTCCTTTATTTTTTTTGTTGTTGATATGTTGGAAAAAACTTTTTTTTATTATCTTTGACTTTTGTTGCAAGTCTTTGTTCGTTCTGAGCCTTTACTATCCTGACTTTGTCTTTGCAGATTCTGGCTATCTGCTGATATTCTACCTTAGTTGTATGTCCTTCTTTCTATTTTTTATACTTGTCCTTTTTTTCTTTCAATTTGCCAAAGATCTTTGCGCAGCCATGCTGGTTTCTTCTTGAATCAGCACTCTCTGATGGAAATATTTTAAAGGGTGCTGTTTTCATTATTCTTTTCACCCATTTTAGTAGATCTTGTTTTGGAAAAAGGAAATTCAATTATTTTGATTTTAGGGGGAGTCCCACAGAAAACCATCAGCGTGATGAATGGCCAATTCTGCAATTTCAGTGAAAGCAGAGTAAATGAAATCTCTCTTCCAACTGTGCAAATGTTATTCATGATTACATAGTTCAGTAAAATTACTATTCTGATTTAGGAAACAAAGCAGAAGAAAGTCACCTGAAACAGAAGATTGGTCTGTCCAGTAAGTTGAGTGCAGTCTGCTTTGAGGCTGGCAAGAACTTCTTCAGGATGTTAAGCAGAAGGGCATTTTGCTATTCATCTGGAAATTTCAGAAATGATACCTGAGACTTTTATTGTCCTGAACATGTTCTCTGTCACTGAGCTAAACAGGGACTTAGTCTTAACTCCATTTAGCATTAATTGAAGTGGTAAGAAATGTTAAATCTCAAATTGGTTAGCGGTTTTAATTTCATTGCATTACAGAACAAAGATGGAATACTTGACTGCACATTTGCTGGGTCAAATTACAGAGATTGCCATTCTGCACACATAATGAATGGAATTCTAGGTAGGCTTCTTTTCTAAAAGTTGAAGAGTGAACAAGCAAAGGCCTTGGAAGAAAAAAAGTGCAAAAAGCTATGTTGATGGCCAATACAGCACCAATTTAAGACTTTGGGGACACCGGAAAGGGGGAAATGATAGGACTTAACAGAAACTATCATATAGATACCCCCAGTGAAAAATATCCCTGAATTCATGGATGCTTCTCTTTTTACCTTTATTTGGGCTAGAAATTTGATTCTTCTCCCCCCCCCCCAGGAATCTGAAGAATATACTTAAGCATTATCAGGAAATGAAATATGATTGACGTGCATTCGTTAAGGGGTAAGATAAGATCTATTTGTTATCCTGCATTCATTAACATTATTTGGCTATCCCCAGGAATCTCTTCATAACAACATTAATTTCCTTGTTCCCTTAGGAGCAGGAATTTTTGTATACAAGAATAAACATTGTATACTAATTGGATTTTCTTAATTTTACACTGCTACTCTTGGCTTAGAGGCACTGTAGACAAAAGAACAAGTTTTCACATCATCTAGCCTTAATTAAAAGGTACCATATCTATGTGACCAAGCTTTCTCTTTCCTGTCCAGCGTTTTGGACAGGAAGACCAGTTGCTCCTGGTTTTCTGTGTTTTACTTTCTTATATTGTAGAACCATATTTTACAAGAAGCAGCAGCAGCAAAGAGCAGAATTATTGAATATTAATCAATCACACAGCAAACCAAGGAATGAATTGATAAAAAAAATTGTTTATCCCTGTTCCAAAATCACAATATGGTTTGTATTGCCAAAGCATTATATCTTCTTGAAATGAGTCATAGGAATTTTGCCTCCAGGTATAGTGGGCAGCCTGAAGGGATAAATGGATGAATGCCCGCAGGGACCCTTTTTCTCATGGCAGGTTTTCTGATATTAGAACAGGGAAATTATATTCAATAAAATGTTGAAACTTCATTCTGGATGGTATGTCTTAATATGTTCTGTTGATTTTGCACTTCCCTTTTTTGCCTTTCATTCTTTACCAGAGATGTAGAAAATTAGCATCATGCTGCTTGGAAAATCTCTAGTTATTTCAGAAATGCAGTTTTATAATATTCATCAGAAATGAACCTGTAATATACAGGTGAAACTTGAAAAATTAGAATATCGTGCAAAAATTCATTTATTCCAGTAATGCAACTTAAAAGGTGAAACTAATATATGAGATAAACTCATTACATGCAAAGCAAGATAGTTCAAGCCGTGNGCAAAACAAAATAGTTCAAATAGTGATTTGTCATAATTGTGATGATTATGCCTTACAGCTCATGAAAACCCCAAATCCACAATCTCAGAAAATTAGAATATTACATGCAATCAATAAAACAAGGATTGTACATAGAACAATACCAGACCTCTGAAAAGTATAAGCATGCATATATACTCAGTCCTTGGTTTGCATCCTTTTGCATCAATTACTGCCTCAATGAGGCATGACATGGAAGCTATCATCTGTGGCACTGCTGAGGTGTCATGGAAGACGAGGATGCTTCAATAGTGGCCTTCAGCTTGTCTGCATTGTTCGGTCTCATGTCTCTCATCTTTCTCTTTGCAATGCAGAGTGGGCAGCAATATCAAGGGCAGAGAAACTCATGGAATTTTTTGACAGAAGCAACAGCAGCCAAAGCCACCTTGTCAATTTGGCTGTAGTTGCGCTCAGCTGGGGAAAAGGTTCTGGAGAAAAAGGCAATGGGTGCCTCAGAACCGTTAAGCAGTCTATGACTTAAAACAGCACCTATGCCAAAAGGAGAAGCATCTTCTGCTAAAACTAAGGGTAAATGTCTGTTAAATTGGGTCAGGACAGCATTGGATGTCAGTAATGATTTGACAGCATGGAAGGCATGGGCTTCCCTAGATCCCCAGTGCCAGGGGGACTGTTTATCCAAGAGTCTTCCACAGACGTCTGTGCAGAGGCTCTGCAGACAGAAGCTTTATGTGGCAAAACTAAGCGTAAAAAGTTAAGAGGTCCTAAAAAGGCCTGGAGCTGAGTTTTGTTAGTTTGGGTGGGTGCCTCATTAATAGGCCTTACTTTTGGATTCAATTGGATGAATACCAGAGGCGTCAATTCTGTATCCCAACCTCATCGCCCAGTGTATGTAGAGCGGCGGAATAACCTGAGGGCAACATGGAAAGACTTCAGCTTTTTACTTTATTGTAACAATAAAGGGTTGCCACGGTTGCCACGCGAACAAGGCAGCCAGCTGGCGGACAACAGCTGATGCCATTTGACAGCTCCCTTTTATAGCTGGCTGTCAAAAGACATCAGTCAATAGGAAACGGTCCGTGTTCTCCCGCTGGAATCCACAACCGGAGTGAAAACTTCAGCGTCAGTCTTTTCCAAATGCCACAAGAATCTCTATGAGGTTCAGGTAGGCGAGTTTGCTGGCCAATCAAGCAGCAGTAATCTCCCACAGTCATTGAACCAGGTTTTGGTGCTTTTGGCAGTGTGGGCAGGTGCCAAGCTCCTGCTGGAAAATGAAGTCACATCGCCATAAAGCTCATCTTGTGGAAGGAAGCATGAAGTGCCTCCAAAAATCTCCTGACCCCTGGACTTAATGAAGCACAATGGACCAACCATCAGCAGATGACATGGCTCCCCTATCCTCAACCGAGACTGTGGAAACATTCACACTGCATTTCAAGCATCTTGCAGTGTGTGCTTCTCCACTTCTTCCTCCAGACTCTGGGTCCTTGGTTTCCAAATGAGATGCAAAAATTGCTCTCATCAAAGAAAAAAGGACTTTGGACCACTGAGCAACAGACCAGTTCTGTTTGTCTTTAGCCCAGGTAAGTGCTTCTGACTGATTGTCTGTTTGTGTTCAGGAGCGCTGAACAGAGCTGAATACAACATTTGAGCCCATTGTCCATCTAGTTGATGTTGGTGTGCTCTTTAATGCACTGGACTCCAGCCTCAGTCCACTCTTGTGAAAGTCCACAACACTTATTGAATGGCCTTTTCCTGACAACTCTCCAGGCTACGGTCATCCCTGGCTGTTTGTGCACTCTCCTTCTTCTCCACACTTTCTTCCCTCCTTCCACATAACTTTCTATCTAATGTGCTCTTGATACCAGCACTTTGGTGAACATCCAGCTTCTTTTGCAATTACCTTTTGAGTGCTTTCCTCCTTATGGAGGGTATCAGTGATGATTTTCTGCATAACTGTGCAGGCTCAGCACGTCTTATCCTCCCCTATGATTGTGATTCCTACTGAACCATACTGAGAGACCATTTAAAGGCTCAGGAACCCTTTGCAGGTGTTGTGGCTTAATTAGCTAATTAGAGTGGGACACTGTGAGCCTAGAATATTGAACCTTTCCATAATATTCTAATTTTCTGAGATTGTGGATATGGGGTTTTTATGAGCTGTAAGCCATAATCATCTCAATTATGACAAATCATGGCTTGAACTTTCTTGCTTTGCATGTAATGAGTCTATGTCATATATTAGGTTCACCTTTTAAGTTGTGTTACTGAAATAAATGAACTTTTGCATGACATTCTAATTTTTTGAGCTTCACCTGTACTTTAATAGCCAAGTGGCTTGGTTTGCAGAACACACGAAGTCAAGAATCTGCATAGTGGGCCAATATAATAGCAACCAGGCCAATGAGTTTTTAGGTTCTATTTAGCATGGTAGGTTATACCTTTTTATAAAAAAAGATAAAGCTATAATGCTTTATTCTCAAAAGCATCCAAGAAAAATATTGGCTGTTTATCATAGATAAGTAGTAATGTGAGCTCACTAGGATGCAGTTAGTATGATACTGAATGACAGCAAGGGAGCAATTCACATGTAGTTGCCAGCTGAATATTTCCAATATTGCCTTCAAGTGACGATACATATAAAGAGCCTTGGGTCATTCTTCCTCATGTAAGAAAAATGTTCTGTTATAGGCAGTTGCCCTGCCAAAAGTGTATTTATTTTGTTTCTTTAGATTGTTACCAAAAGAGTGGGTCAAAGAATATTTTTTCAAAAGTTTATCCACTGCTTTTGCCAATTTCTTAACACACCTGCCTGTGGTATTAAAACAGCCTTGTTAAAAATGGAAATAATATTCGCTCAGAAACAGGAGCATCTGCAGCTGTGAAATGTAGATTTTATGCTGCAAGGATTGATGGATTGACACAAAACAACATTTTAGGCTTGGGATGCTATTGCGCACTATAACATGCTTCTTTTAAATCCAGCAATAGAAATGCTAAATGTATCCCATTAGGAAAGAAACTGTTCTGAATTATAATACTGTAAATAACTGCTTTTCCCTATGATGTGATAATCCTGTTAATGCATTCATGTGGCTTTATTGTTTTTGTGGTTTTATATGAAAGTTCAGAGTTTAGAATAAGTTGGTTGATGGATAAAACTGAATGCTGCATTAATAAAGAGCTTTTTAATATTTCACTCAGCCTTTTAGAAGTAGATATTATCTGACATCAATCTAGAAATGCAAGTAAAAAGTATGAAATTACATATAAATGATAATGCTACCATTTATATATATGAAATTGCATGTAAATGATAATGCCATCCAATCAATATATATATGAATTTACAAAACATACATAGAAACTAGGCAAGTGAATAAAGACAACTTTCTGTGACATCACCAAGAAAGGCCAAGTTACCAAAGAGGAACAATGATAGATGAAAAGCAGTGGACCCATCTTCCCATGCTTCTATGGTTTCCCCAAAATACACAAGCCTAACATATCTCTCCATCCAATTGTATCATTACCAGAACCTTAACTTGCAACATACCAAAAGTATTAACAAAAAATCTTGGGCACCTCACAAAGTGTAGCAAACAGTCCATCAACTCCCCACTACAATGCCTTCAAATATTCCAGTGTAATAAAAGAATAAGAAACCATTAGAGAGCATTTCACTGAGCCAACCATTGTCAGTGCCATATAGGATCATAATGTGTGACTATTGATAAGAATGAAATCATGACCTTATTTGATGTTACAGCCCTTTTCATGTCCACAGACCCAGAATTAGCCAAAGAATCTGTGACTACATTGCTCCACAGCACACCTGACTTTAAAAAATATATGAAGATTGAAACACCCAGGATTTGGATCTCATAAACTTCTGGCCAACCATATACATATATACCATATTCAATGGACAAATTTATCAGCAACTTAAAGCTAGATCTATGGGTTCATTGCTTTCAGAAGTTACAGCAGAGGTTGTAATGCAATGTTTGAAGTGATAACACCTACAAATACAGCCCAAAATATGGATCAGATATGTAGATAACACCTTCACCATAATAAAAAGGACCAATTAGAAAACAGCTACAAAACTATCAACCATCAAATCTTAAAAGAAATGCAGCTAACTCGAGAAGATGAACAACTCACTATCCTTCCTGGATATTCTAATCAGCAGAGTCCACAATGGTAAATGAGAACCCAAGTGTATTGAAAAACTACCTATACCAATCAAGGACTCCACTACCAAAGGAACAACCCAAAATCCCATAAGAGATGCTGTATATGAACTTCATTTAAATGAGCACAAACTGCAGCAACACTGAACAACAGAAAAAGGAAACAGCATAATACAACATTTTCTAACAAAATGGATATCCACACATCTTCATCAAAAAGTGCCTGACCACTCAACCCAATAAAGCACAACCAACAGAAACCTTAAAAAGAATAACATTGCCAAACATCAAAAACATTTGAGAAACCACCAACAAACTATTACATCTACAGGGAATCAGTGTAGCACACAAGTCAACTAAAGCCCTCCAAAACATCCTAAGTAAAACAAAAGATTCAGCAGGCCCCAGAAGGAAAAACAGGACTCATCTATAATATACAGTGTAATGACTGCAGCAGCCATTACATGAGTTAAACAGGCAGAAAACTGGCAGAAAGAATCTATGAACACCAACTAGCAGTCAGAAGACACGTTGAAAGCTTTTTATTTTCACAACATATGGATAGATGTAACCATAGTTTCAACTGGAAAACTGTGATCATCCTAGACCAAGTCAAGCTTTAAAATGCTAGAGAATTTGTAGAAGTCTGACACTCTGACAAATTAGCCATCAATAGGCTAATACTTACATACTGTGCAAAAGAGAAAATCAACAAGCCAAACAAGGAACAAAAAACACAGTTGAAAATGCTGAGCTATTCTACTTAGAATATTTCAGAGGAAAGGAGGAAGAAGCTAGAAAGAAAGAGTCACTAACTGAATTCCAAGAGGAGTGTATAGCAGTAATTGAAAAAGAGAAAGAGGAAGGTGCAGTAGGTGGTGTACCCAGTGAGCAGCATATATTACACTTATACCAAAGGAGGATACAGACCTGCAGCAAGTTAAAAATTACAGACGTATATCCCTATTAAATTCAGACTATAAAATTTTTGCTTCAATTTTGGCAGAAAGACTGAAAAGATATTTAAATAACTTTATCCATATTGATCAAAATGGATTCCTACCAAAGAGACAAATAAAAGACAATGTGAGAAATATTTTGGATACTCTGGAATACTATGAGGCACATCCTGAGAAGCAAATGGCTTTGATGTTTTTCGATGCACAAAAAGCCTTTGACAATGTGAGTTGGCGATTGATGTTATTGCAATTGGAACAAATAGGCTTTGATAAAAAATTCATTCAAGCCATTGAAACAATATACTATGAACAAATTGCAAAGGTTATGGTAAATGGAGAACTAACAGAATCTACAGATATAAGAAAAGGGACAAGGCAAGGTTGTCCACTGTCGCTCCTGCTGTTTGTGTTAATATTGGAAGTGTTGAATAGGAATCTTAGAGAAGACAAAGAAATAAAAGGAATGAAAATAAAAAAGGAAAAGTGTAAATTGCAAGCCTTTGCAGATGACCTGGTATTTATATTAGAAGATCCATTGGAAACCGCACCTAAATTAATAGAAAAGATAGAAGAATATGAAAAAGTAGCAGGTCTGAAAATAAACAAAGATAAAACAAAAATATTTAAAAAGGAACAAAAATACTTTCCACATCAGCAATAAAAACCGTGATGAGCATAGATTAATTTCAAGTTTAATATCACATCAACAATCAAGAGGTGCACAATATCCCAAACAAGGAACTGCCAAACAAACTAACAATAAGCATATCAACAAAAGAATCTCTAGACTACTCCTGCCAACATTGACAGAGCAAGCCAAGAACAGGGGTGTCAAACTCAAGGCCTGCAGGACAGAATGGGGTGCTTAGATCTGGCCTGATGGGCCATCCTGTAAATGAAGAACTGGCTCTCGGTGCCTCTGCCAGCAAAAACAGAGCTTGAGAGGGTCACATGTGGCCCTCCTGGGCTCCATTTTTTGCTGCAATGGACACCTGCAGCACTCTACCAGCAAAAACGGAGCTTGTGGTTTTTGCTGACAGAATGTTAGCAAAATGAACTACTAGCAAAAGTGGCATTTGATTACATGAGTGATGTTGAGCTGGCCATGCTCCCTGGCCAAGCCCCAGCCACCCACCCCTCAAGGTCAAACACAACCCTGATGTGATCTTCAATGAAATTGAGTTTGGCACTCTCGCACTAGAATATAAACTGAGAGCAAACCCGACTCGTTATTAGCTCTGAGGATGTTACTTAGTTTAGGTAATGAAATATCTGCAAGAAAACAACCAACTTCAGAGACCACCAAGGATCACTCACATATTGGGAAAATCATCCATTCAGGAAATAGCATCAGTGGAATGGACTAAAGGAGGTGATCATTAAGGGGGAAAAAAACCTACAGAACACTATAGAAAAAGCTGGAATAATAGACTTCCATATTGAAGCCAACTGAAGTGGAAGCTTCTCAAATATTAAACTTCAGAACTGTGTAATGTATAATTTGCTATAGGTTCTTTTTAAAAATTGCTCATTCCCATTTCTATTTCTTCTCTCCATTTTTGAGTTATCAATGCATTTCAATAAAACCATGAAAATAGAAAAAGCAACCTTGAGACAACTTCAGGTATGATTGCTTCAATATTATTTTTGCATGGCATTTAGCTTGCCAAGGTGCAATGCACTCCCAAGCATTGGTAAAACGCCAAGCAAAATGGATCTTCATATACTTTAATCAGAATTTTGTGTATATGTGGTTTGAAATGCTATGAACTATTTTTAAGATGGAAGAATGGAGAATTTCTAATGCATTGGTTCCACTTCAGAAATAAAGGCCAGGTAATTTAGAGCTCTAGGGAGAAACTGAGATGCATCTGTATGCATATATCTGAATAAATGGAAGTTAAGTGAACTCTGGTCAGCTCCATACTCATCATATTGCCCAGAATTGTTCTCTCAGCACTTAATGACTGAAGCTCTTTGAATGGAAGGAAGAAAGGAATACCGTAATTTAATGGAGGCAGTTATCCAAATGCAATTGTGCAGCTTGTCACCTCATTTACCTAGCTTTCTCTTTGTCTGCATTTACCAAGTCGCTGCTGACAATGCAAAGTTCTGGGAAAAGAATGTGCTAAATTACTCTATCTGCTTGAAGAACAAAAACTTGCCATGGAGATAGTTCAATTACACATAATACTACTGTAAACCTGGAGAGAATGAAGAGAATCTCAAAAAGGCAAATTTGAACTATGGATTATTACTATTCATAGTTTAGAGACTTATGTCAGATATTATCAACCATGCGCCTTTTGAATAGTGTTGAACAGTAGTGGCTAGTAAGTGTTTAAACACTAATTCTGTCAGTTTCATTGCCATCAGTGCTCTAAGCATCATGCTCTGCTCTTTTCTCAGCTGCTTGCAAAAATTCCAAAACATTAACAAAAGGCTTTTGTGAAATGATACAAGCCAGTCCCAGCACATTTCTGATGTTGAACCACAGCCATCAATAAGTACGTCCAAAGGTGAAAGACCATTCTTAGCTTATAAAGGTATGCTAAAGCAAGAGTCTCCAACCTTGACAACTTCAAGCCTAAAGGACTTAAACTCACAGAATTCCCGAGCCAGCAAAGCTTCTGGGATTCTGGGAGTTGAAGTCCTCCAAGCTTGAAGTTGCTAAGGTTGGAGACCCCTGCACTAAAGAGTAGTTCACTTAAAATGGAAAGAAAGGCTACTTAGCAATGCTTCTACGCTGCACTAGAGAATAACATGATGATTAGTCAACCTTCAATCAGACATTCATTAGTTCTCCACAAAGGGCAACACCAAATAGAAATATGCCTTAGTACCAGTCCATTTTATTCTTTGTATTGTTAAGGCAGGAAGGTATTTGGATCCATTGCGTTAATGTATATTTATATACATTATATATAATGCATATTTACATTATATGTACACAGAAATGTCAACATATATAGTGGAAGAGGAAAAGTGAGACTATAACTGGAAGAGGAAGAACAGATTTGGGTGACAGCATAGGAATTTGGGAAGGAGCAATAACTTGCTCAGGATTCCTTTCAACCTGATTTATCTTCCAAATTCAGCTTTTGCTGTTATCATAACTATGTGCATTCTTTTGGTGCATTTATTGCTCATGAATATAGGCTCATTTTTAAGAGCAGGAATATTACTTTACTTTGTGTATATGCCTTTTGACCCCAGACAAGGAGTTGCCAAAGCCTAGGCTGAGGTTGACATTCTTTTTTCAGGATTTGGGTGCTACCAGTTGCTTAAATACAATCAGGATGTGGTTTAAACACAAGATACTACTTTTTATACTAAAGAGAAACTTCTGCCCTAGCAAAGAATCTTAGCTCATAGTTAAAATACATATATTTTTCTGCTCAGTAACAAATGTCACTGTCCCTTCAGGACAGTGATTAAATCTAATTGCTGGTAGGACAATTATGTTGGACCTTAGAGCAATTTTCTCACTATTTAAGAAACTGCTAAAGAACATGTGCTTAACCAAGTGACCCTTTTTCCCATGTAGCTTTTAGCTGGCAGCTTGAGAGGTACTAATTATCTGTTTGTCATCTCCACCTACAGCTGAGGTTGTGGCTGTTGGAGGACTGCTCTTAAGCATATGGTGGGTGGACTAATTTGCATCCAAGGCTTCATGCCTCCTAATGTTTCTTTTGTTTTGCAGCACATCACAAAAAATGTTGCTATGCCATTCCCCAAAGGGATCCCTTCCTTCTGCAATCAGCCATCAATTTGTTCCTACTCAAAACAGACATGCCCCCCTTTTCATGTTCTCTCTCCCTCTCTCCCCCCTTTCTCTCCTCCCCCTCCCTCTCTCCAAGGGACATTAGAAAGGAAGTGATATGTGAACTAGGCATATACGTATGCTAGGCATGTCATTTCATGTACATATAGTTGACACAATTACTCAGTTGCCCCTACTCTATAACAAATTAAAGGCCCTGTCACACTGCCCAAAGGATGCCAAAAGGACACAATGGAAGAGAAAAATGTTGCATCCGTTGTGTCCGCGCTCAAAAGGGGC
>BHFT01002235.1:0-16393 GCA_004320025.1 Laticauda laticaudata
TTCAGCAGAATCTTATCTGCCATCATCAGGCTTCTGTATTAAGTTTCTATAAGTTTGTATACAAGAAGAAGAAGAATCACCACGATTTAACACTTAGTGTGTAACTCTCGTACCTTCCAGGAAAATTTCACAGACATTTTTTTTTTAAACAGCATGCACAAAGATGTTCTGGACTTTCTTGTTCCTCCAACAAGAACCTTTAATAAACAACTAGACGAGCTACAACAAAGAGATTTTATTAAAAAAAAAAAATCAAGATGATGGTGGCAACAGTGCAATAAAACCTTCTCCCTTTATTATGTGTAGCAGATGTGCCACTCATAAAAAAGGTCACATTTCTAAATTACAACTGTGGCCACTTTCTTAATATTTTTTAACCCTGCATGGACCTACCTCAAGTACAACATGCCTAATGGTGAATTAATATATTTTCTGGCTTTCTTTCATATACCAAATTATACAGAACCAGTAGACTGAGCCCACTTAAGATATTAAGCTGAAGAAAAAAGAGACCTTAACCAAATTTAATGCTACCAAATTTAGCATGTACTGAGACTGGTTTATCAGATATAGCAAATTGTGTTCTCCAGCCACAGATAAGATAGATAGATAAGAAGCAGCTCCCGAAATCCTCGACTAAGTCCTTAAGCATTTTAGCAGTTCCTTTTCATTACAAATGCAGTGAAGCAGGACAGATTGTTGTAGACATCTTCCTTTAAAACCCTCTCCGAAACAAGACAGGTCAGACCTAATAAATACAAAGCAATCAAGTCAATTCCATCCTTCCTTTTAAGTGGGATCTTGAAACAGTAAAATGGAATTCATCATTTCACAATGCAGGCAGGACTGTATTTTTTTTTAAACACTCCCCTTTAAGATGCAAAGAGCCGATGCAATGGGTAAGAAATTAGATTAGACCCAAAGTCCATTTTCACAATGGGAGATCCTGGGATGCCTTGGCATCCCTACATAAGCCTAAAATCCAGGAGAAAAGGTAGAATATAGCCAGTGGTGGGATTCAAATAATTTACCAACCGGTTTCACCCAGGGTGAGGCTGACTGTTGTGGAAGGCATAACCAATCCTCCAGCTCCACCAAATATGCAGGATGAGTCTCCCATAATGGCCAATCTGACCTGGGTGAACCAATTGATAAATTACCCACACACACACACACCGGTATCAGAATGGATCCTGGCCACTGTGCTGCAATGGCGAAAGGGGCAAAGAAGTGGCCGGCATGAGGGAAGGAGGAGGAGCAGAAAGAAGAAAGAGGGAAAGTGGCCTTCTCCTTTCCTCATGCTGGTCACTCCATTGCCTGTTTCTCCATTGCAGCAAAGTGCCCAGAATCCACTTTGATAGCAGCGTGGGGGGGTGGATTTGACAACCAATTTACCCAAGCCAGTGTAAACCAGCTGAATCCCACCACTGGATATAACCAAAACTCATTGTTCTTGGATAAGTCTTCTACTTACTACTCCTTCCTTACCACTCTTTCCTTTTATGAACAAAAGTTGCTCCACCATGTGGATTTTCAAACCATATAACTTGTCTTACTATATCAGGACATTGGATTTTGGGGTTTGGGCCCTTCATTCCCCAATATGCTGGGATCTTATTACTGCAAAGAGTCTCAAGAGGTCATCTAGTCTTTTCCTGCTCAACATAAGAGATCTAAATCCTCACCAATGAAAATGCATTCGATTGCTAAACTATTGATTGTTGAGCTGTTCCTACTGATGCTCAACTCAAATGTACCTCTCTTGGAACCTAAATTCATTGGATCTGATTTTGTCTTCTGGATCTTTAAGAATCTTTAATTGCAAGGTTTTAGCCCTTTTTGTATAGTAGCAGTGTTTTTCTTCTCCAGGCTAAACATAAAGCCTCATTTTTAATCTTTAAAGTATTCCTGAAAGGACTTATTTTCATTATAACTGATCTTCTTTGTGACCCATATCTGAACCTGTTTCACTTGTGCTGGATCAACAATTACTGTGTTCATATAACCTGCAAAGTAGATAAATAAAGCACATTATGGCTTAATGCAGCAATCTAGTTCACATCAATATGCTGAATTACAAATTCCCTAACCCCATTTTAGCCTTGTCTTGCACACTCTTTAAACTGAATAAATCTGGTGAGGTGTAATTCTGCCTATCCACTGCAGCAGAAAAATGTAAGAGCTTAGCAGCACCTTAAATAAATTTATTATAGCCTCAGCTTTCGTGAATTGTAATAAACTTCCTCAAATCACAACATGTTCATATTAACTTACAATTACAATTGGAACAGAGATTGTTAATGCTAAGGTCAGAAAGAAACAAAGCATTGAAAGAACAGGCAGGAAAATTAGAATACTAAGAGTAACCATTCACAAAATAGTAGCGGAGTAAATAACAATACAAACATCTTGGCATTTAAAGCTACTTCTCAAATCATAGCCTTGCCCTATCAGATAGGCAATGTAATTTATATGTGTGTTTTAAAATGTAGTATCAGTTTATTTTAAAAGATGTTATTTTCTCCAAAGGCTTATAGCATCCCCTTAAAAAAAAAAGATTTTTTTAAAAACCATTATTATTGTCTTATAACAATATAGCAAACCATACAGCAGAGATTCTGAATAATATGCTGACATCTAGTGGCTATAGCAAGTATGAAGAATATAATATATTTTGCTGTGATCTTTTAATTAAAAAACACAAGAATTATATATTTCATGACATTATGGCCAGTTTTGAAGATGTTGATGCTTGAATGAGAATTCAAAAAACCCTAGCTTTTGTAAACATTTATAGCAAATACCTCACAAAAGGGAAGTTTCCTTATTTAACTAAACACAACTGGAAAAGGTCTATAGATCAGTGATAAAGCCCATTATTGAACACACAGAAGATTCCAGTCAGCCCATTTCAATCACCAAAAGTAGTCTTTGGACCAAGACATTGAAGAGACTCACCTGGCTTCCTTCACCTTCTAGATGCCTATTTTTGGGTACAATCTTTGCAAGTGGCAGAGATCGATGAAAGCTACTATTAAAATCAACTGCTACAAAGATTTTGTATATCTCCCGTATCACAGATCAGTGTGACTAGATGCATCTCATTATTTGCTCCACTGCCCCTTATACATATCTTTACAGAAAGAAAAAAAATCTTCAACAAGTTATTGACGAAAAAAAAAAAAAAAAATAAAGCAAAAGTATTTTCAGTAAAAGAGAATGTATGTGGCTAAGGATTGAATTGTGGAGCCTTTGTTGCTCACTGAGCTTGGTTGTCTGGTTGTCTGCTTCTCTTACCCAAACTAGGTAACAATGATGTTGGATAATGAAATGTTCCCAAGCAAATAACCGAGTTCAGAAAGCCCAAAAGGATTCCACAAAAGTATTTTGTTGTTGCCTTGTTCCTCCAATACCAGTAGTTCTCAACTCATCAAATTTGCAGACAACACTAAACTGGCAGGAATAGCCAATACTCCAGAAGCAGGGGTGGGATTCTACCATTTCGCATTACTATTTGCTAGAACTGGTTGTTAACATTTTAAGCAGTTCGGAGAACCGGTTGTTAGAAGAAATTACTGGCCTAATCCTGTAAGGAAGGCAGGNCTCCTTTGCTGGTACTTTGCTTGTGTAGAGTGACTATTCAAAGTTAGAATGGCACTGAAAAAAGTGACTTATGACCATTTTTCACACTTAGGACTGTTGCAGCATCCCTATAGTCATGAGAGGCCAGGTGAGGAGATGCATGCCTCGATGTGAATGATATTGAGTTGGCCACACCCAGCCAATAGCATGACCACCAAGCCATGTCCACCCAGTCACATGACCACCAAGCCATGCCCACCACTACACCATGCCCACAGAACCGGTTGTTAAAAATTTTGAATCCCACCCCTGCCCAGAAGACAAGCTCAGAATCCAAAAAGATCTTGACAAACTTGAACAATGGTCCCTATGCAACAAAATGAATTTTACATTTTACAAAGTTTTACATTTACGCAGGAAAACCAAAGGTATAAATACAGATAAGGCAAGACCTGGCTCAAAAATAGTAACTGTAAAAGGGACCTTGGAGTCTTAATGGATTATCACCTGAATGTGAGCCAGCAGTATGCAGCAGCAGCAAAAAAGCTAATTCAATCCAGCATTGTATAAACAGAGGCCGAGAATCAAGATCATATGAAGTACTGATACCGCTTTATAAAACCCTAGGAAGACCACACCTGGAATACTGCAACCATTTTTTTTATACTGCAACCATTTTTTTAAAAGGATGTTGAAACTTTAGAAAAAATTCAGAGAAGAGCAACTAAGATGATCAAAGGCCTGGAGACTAAAACATATGAAGAACAGATGCAGGATTTGGGTTTGGCTAATTAAAGAAAAGAAGAATTAGGGGTGACATGATAGCAATACTCCAGCATTTAAACAGCTGCCACAAAAAAGAGGGAGGGTCAAATTATTCTCCAAACACCAGAAGGCAAGACAAGAAACAATGGTTGGAAACTAACTAAAGAGAGAAGCAACTTAAGGAGAAACTTCCTAACAGTGAGGACAATTAACCAGTGGAATAGCTGAATTAATTGTGGGCACTCCATCACTGAAGGTTTTTAAGAAGAAACTAGACAGTCACTTATATGAAATAGCATAGGTTGTCCTGCTAGAATAGGGGGGTGGACTAGAAGACCTCCAAGATCTCTTCCAGCTCTATTGTATTCTATTAACACAATTGAGCCCAGAATTTATGTTGCTAAGTAAAACATTTGTGAAGTGAGTTTTACCCCATTTTACAATCTTTCTTGCCACAGTTAGTAAGTGAACCACTGTAGTTGGTTACGTTAGTATCACAGTTGTTAAGTGAACCTGGCTTCCCCATTGATTTTGTTTGAAAGAAGAACACAGTGATGTTTGTAAGTATGAACCATTTGCCAAGCATCTGAATTTTGATCACAAGATCCTGGGAATACTACAAAAGACGTAAGTGTGAAAAATGATCATAATTCATTTTTCTTCAGTCCCATTGCAACTTTGAATGGTCACTAAATGAACTGTTGTAAGACGAGGACTACTTTTATATCCAAGTAGTCCTTGACTTACAGCCATAATTGAACCCAAAATTTATGTTGTTAAATGAGACAATTATTGAGTTTAACCCATTTTCATCCATAGCTATTAAGTGAATCACTGTAGTTGTTAGTAACACAGTTGTTAAATGAATCTGTCCTCCTCATTGACTTTGCTTGTCAGAAAGTCACAAAATGGGATCACAGAAACATCAACTGTCATCAATATGAATCAATTGCTAAGGGTCTAAACGTTAATCACATGACCATGGGATACCGCAAGCGTGAAATACAGCTGTAAGTCCCTTTTTTCTGGTACTTTGTAACTCTGAATAACCACTAAACAAACTTTTGTAACTCCCTGTAGTTTACTCTGCTATGGCAGTCTTAAAGCTAGAAGCCAATTATCTGAAGATTCCCTATATACTGCAAAAGGCAAATCTTGGTTACAGTAAATATTCATAAAAGCTAAGCCATAAAGTAAAAGGCCAGCTGATTTGTGTGCATATATTAAAAGGCACCCAGTTAAAGAAAGCTGGATTTTCACAGTGTTGAGCTCATTTATGAGAGCTGACACTTTACTTTACCTAAAATAAAATAACTCTTCAATCAAGTTCAACATTTTTATGTTGCCTTCTTCGCAATGCCACATAAATGGTTTACTACACCTTCTTCTGGAACTGTTTATCCTAATTGGGTAGACAAAACCAGAAAATTAAGTTCACTTGAAAAGCTAAAATCTAAAGTCTCTAAAAAATCTCTATTGGCTATAATGATAATTGCAAGTCGGATTTGTAATAGACTGTCTCCTAAAGCCTGATGAATAAGGAGGGGCATCTACCCAAGATTTTTCCAAATGTTATCTTGTTCCTCTGGACCTTGACATTGATGGTGTTATCCATTCACTGATGGTCAACTCTTGGCCTGTCCACATCTTCTGATCTTGTACTATTTCTTTGACTTGTTCTGTGCTCTGGTTGATGTCAGCTTTAACAGTGTCCAGCATCTGGATGTCCCTTTTTCAGGAGTCAGCTGGACTTTCTTGTTTTTCTTTGAAGACATTTCACTTCTCACCCAAGAAGCTCTGACTAGATGGTGGGGAATGGAAGGATTTATATTCCTTGCAGACAGCTGGTCATTTGCATCCTTTTAGAGGGTTTGGATGAGAAGCAAAACGACTTCAAAGAAAAACAAAAAAGTCCAGTTGACTCCTAAAAAGGCATCTTTAGGACAACCATGACCTGGATGACTGAGAATCTCTACAGACTTCCTGTATTTGGACCTTTAAAAAATGTTTCAGTCCTTTTTTTTCCCCTAGATAACTATGTAGATCAGGGGTCACCAACCTTTTGGACCTCAGGGACCACCAAACTTATAATTTTAAATCCCACAGACCAGAGACCCTGGGAAAATCCCAACAAAAGTCTTCAGGAAAATTTTCCACTCTGTTTTCCTACCAATCAATTGTTCTTTATTTGGGATTGCAGGATACTGTCTCCAGCTCCATTCTCAGGGGGAAAGAGAGAGAGAGAGAGACTTTTGGTTTCATGCAGGGAAAGCAGCAGAAGCAGCAAAAGTCTTTCTTTTCTCCCCCAAACTGCCAGAAATGAGTCTTTGTGAGACTTGTCATGACAGCACAGCTTCTTGGAGCAGGATGCTTTTCAGGGTCCCAGACTCATTTTTGGCAGAACTTGGGAAAGAGAAAGACTTTCCTTGCATGCAGCCAAAAGCAGAAGAAGAAAGAAGTAGAAAGAAGCATTGCTTTGGGGATGACATTTCTCTGTGGACCACCAAAATTTTCTCACAGACTACCAGTGGTCCCTGGCCCACTGGTTGGTGATCACTGATGTAGATAGCAGTGCATATCTCAAACATCTTCCTTACTTTCTACAGGGATGTATAATGACTTTCTACTCTAGTCCAGAAACCTAAGATTTCCTGCTCATCTCTCATTCAAGTGCTAACTATGTCTGGCACTGCTTAGTCTTTGGGGATCAGCCAAAGGCAGTCAATGACTGTTCTAGGGATCCAGTTAAGGAAAGCTGGCTGGGTACATTCTGACTCTTTTTATAGAGTGTCAAAGTTTTCACAAAGAATGTCAGGCAGAAGAACGACTACCAAAATTGCCAGCTTTTTTTTAAAAAACAAGCCATTGACTCCTTGTCTTTTCCAAAGCTTTTTTGGGCACCAGTCCAAGAGCAATTGCCATTGTGGCATCTCCACATTGTGGCTCAGAGTTTTCAAAATGTAGTGCATTGTTCTGTACGCTGATTCTGCATGAATGCCACTGCTTTTCATATGACAGAAGCAGCCTGTGGCAAATGACCACAACGTGCCCTGCTTAATTTCATTTCATGTTTGATTACACTGGCTTTTACTAAATTACATTTAGCAATATCTGATTTATCACAATCCATTGAGATGCAAGTTCCAGCTCCTTGCAATTCTAAGTAGCACTTACTGCTACTGGTTTTTATCTTCTTAGAGATGGCAGCACTGTGTCAGATCTAAGATAACTCAGTGGCTTGGACTTGATTAACTCTGTTTTAATAAATCCTCACCAACCAACAGGCATATGCCATATTCCAGAATGGTTCTTCTGCAGCCAACGATCACTGATGTATTGAAATCACTGGAGAAAGGTTGGACTACATCTATTATTATGCAATAGCAGCGATTTTCTGGCCAGAAATTTCATCATTTCATCTCAAAGCTGAATAAACTCAAATAAAATCAAAGAGCCTTTGCCCTTCTTAGGAACTTTTTTATTTAAATTATCAGGCAAATTAAATTTTAAAAAAGATCAATATACGCATATTTATGCCATTGTTGAGGAAAAAATTATCCAAACCCATATAAAAATGACTTGTTCAGCATGAGCTTGTTAGCAATTGTACACTAAAATACCATATATACTCGCATACAAGCCGATCTCGCATATAAGCCGACCCTTTAAAAACTGCCCCAAAATGAAGATTTTTGAAAAAACTCACATATAAGCGCCAAGTCTTCATGAAGGAGTTTGAACAAATCACATATAAGCCAACCCCAAATACCATGGTGACGCTTTTTTTTTTTCCCAAATTTGGGGGTCGGCTGTATACAGCGAATAAATCTGGCTGCCGACTTCGCGCCGATGAGAGCCCAAGACTCTATCACCTGTCGCGGGCAGTGGCTTCACGCAATGAGAGCCAAGACTCTCATCACCTTCAACAGGCAGCGGCTTCGCGCAATGAGAGCCAAGACTCTCATCACCTCGTGTGGGCAGCGGCTTTCGCGCGATGAGAGTCTTGGCTCTCATCGTGCGAAGCCACTGCCCGGCGAAGGCGATGAGAGTCTTGGCTCTCATCACACAAAGTCGGGCAGCGACTTAGTCTTATCACCTCGTCGGGCAGCGACTAAGTCACTGCCGCGGAATGGCGATGAGAGCCAAGACTCTCATTGCATGAGAGCCGCTGCCTGCACGAAGGGTGATGAGAGTCTTGGCTCTGATCGCGCGAAGGTCGGCAGCCAGATTATTCGCGTTAAAGCGACCCCCAAATTTGGGGAAAAAAAAAGCGTTCTAAAGTTGGCTTATATGCGAGTATATACGGTACCTATTTTCAACAACTCGCTTCTAGCTTTCTGGTTAGAGAGATCTTGTATATTTTGTTTGGAATCTATCATTCTGTAAGATCTCTTGTGGTCCATCTTTCTACCCAATCTTCAGAAAGGCAGATAACATCACAAAAATACATCCTATTAAACTCTTAACAAAAGATCAAACCTACTTCCTTTGCTATTACAGGAAGCAAATCAATAAATTCAGCTGAATTGACTAATTTAGCAAACTAGAACCATTGTAGCAAATTATAATAACCTATTATACCTATATATTTATTTTATGTGGTGTTTTTAAATCTTTGTAAGCTTGCTTGGACACCATGGCTCATTGGCTAAGACACTGAGCTTGGTGAGTGCACGATGAGTAAAAGGTCAGGAGTTAGCGGTTCTGAATCACTAGCATCGTGTAACAGAGTGAGCTCCCCGTTACTTGTCTCAGCTTCTGCCAACCTAGCAGTTCAAAAGCAAGTAAAAAATGCAGTAGAAAAAATAGGGACCACTTTGGTGAGAGGTTACAGTGGTTCCATGCACCTTCAGTTACTAGCTGGCCACATGGCCATGGAGATGTCTTCAGACAGTGCTGGCTCTTTGGCATGTAACAGAGATGAGCACTGCTCCCCACAAATGACTATGCGTACAGCACAAGGGGACAATGGATACATGGATAGTATTATAACGAAAAATATTTTAAAAATATATAAAGAAACAATAGGACAGGGACGGTAGGTACTTGGTGCGTTTATGCACACCCCTTACAGACCTCTTAGGAAAGGGTGATGTCGTAAGTAGACGTCTAAGGTTTAAAGTTTTGGGGTTTGGGGGAAAAAACCACAGAGACAGGTAGAGTATTCCAGACATGGACAACTCCTGTGTGAAGTCGTATTTTCCTGCAATCAAGTTTGGGTGTAATTAACTCTTCAGTTTGTATCTAGTTGTTTGCTCTGTGTTAAGTTGAAGCTGAAGTATTGTCATTGAGCAGGTTGGCATTGCATCACTTGTATGATTTTAGTATACTATACTTAGATCAACCAAAGGCGGTGTAGTTCTAGTTTTCTAGGTCTAGAATTTGCGAGTCTGGTGGCATAAGGTATTCTTGCAGTTAGTGGAGGAGTGGAGAAACTCTTCTTGTGAAATACTGTATTTCTGGACTTTCTCACTGTTAATATCAGATACGTAATGTGGGTTCCAGTACTCCAAGATCCTTTGACAGAGTTTCGATCATCAGCAAGGTCTTGATTAGTTCAGGCCTGTATTTTATCTTCGATTTTATTTGCAAATATGTAGGACAAGTAGCATTTATTTGTTGAGATTTGAAGTTGCCATTTGTTTGACCATTCTGGATACATAGTCGAGGTCTTTTGAAGTAGCAGTATTGTCGGTAGTGTTGAGTAGCTTTACATCATCAGCGAAGAAAACGCAGTTGCTCTTGATATGATCACAGAGGTCATTTATGTAGAATATGAAGAGAGTTGGTCCTAGGACACTGCCTTGGGGGACACCACTGTTGACAGGTACAGAATTTGATAGATGCTCCCAAATTTGACCATTGTTGTCTGTTTGACAGGAATGCTTCTGTCCAGTTATGCAGATGTCCAAAGATACTATAAAATTTAGTTTTAGTAGTAGTTTGATGTGTCCCATTGAATCAAAGGCTTTACAGAAGTCTACATCTACTTTTACATAGCGTCTACTGCTTGCCCTGATCAAGTTGGGTAGTCCATATGTTTTTGCAGTGTAACAGTTGCAAATTACATTATAGTTTTTCTTAAAACCAAATTGTTTATGAGAGAGTAAGTTGTTTGTTTTCTAAGTGGAGGATGATGGATTGGTTAATAATTGATTCCATGACTTTACGGGTGACGCAGCACAAAAGATTGGGTCTTAATTTTCAACTAGGCTGGGGTCTCCCTTTTTGAAGATGGGGATGACCATGGCTTGTGACCATAATTTTGGCAAGGAGCTGATCCTGAAAGATTTTTTGAAGATTATGCTTAGAGGTTCAGATATGGCAGTGGATAGCTTTTTAAAGAAGTAGGCACATATTCTATCTGGTCCAATAGATAGGGATGGTTTTAGATTGCGTAGTGCTTTTTCAACATTGTCTTCTGTAAAATTGATAAGTATTCGATCATTGTAGTTGTCTGTAGTTCGACTAGGAAATAGTGGGCATGATCCATGGCTGTTTACAAATACTGAGCCAAAGAATGTGTTAAAGAGGGTTGCTTTGATAGTGTCACCATTGAAGTCTTTACCATTAGGTCCTTTCAGGGGTGGGAGTCTTTTAGTTGAGTCTTTTAGTTTGTTGTTCACAAAATTGTAGAAAGCACAGGTGGAATTGGTGTGTAGAAGGTTTTTTTCTTGTTTAATGTGATAATTGGTGCATTCAGTTTTTATCTGTTGGCATAAATTTTTGTATCTGCTTTTGAAATTGGCAACGTGACCAGATTTGTTTTTTCACCCTTTCCTAAGAGGTCTGTAGGGGGCGTGCATAAGTGCACCGACGTGCCTACTGTCCCTGTCCTATTGTTTCTTTTATTTTTCTTATGTGTCCATGTATTCATAACTATGTTTTTACTTATACCTATTATCTTATAAGCAATTGACAAATAAATAAAATGAATAAATAAGCTGCCTTGAGTCTCCATGTGCGAGTAGGTGGCCATGTAAATTTTCTCTGATTCCAAATTAAAACCATAAAAGCATGATTTAATATAGTCCACCTTCACAACAATGGATTCAGAGTCCATTCTTATGTCTCCAGTCAGCTTAATTTCATAAAAACTACTGGACACTTTTACAATAATGAAAATTCCAATTTAAATATGACTTCTTCTGTGCAAGGTATAAAGCTTTGCTCAGTTGATATATCTGACATTCCAGAAGCATGCAACTTCACTGTTAGCAATTCTTTCTGGTGCAGTATCTGTACACACAAGACATTGTGCTTTCCAGAGTTATTTGTTTTAAGGAACTGCTGAGCCAGCAGCAAAGAAACTGCTGAATCTTGATTGATTCTACCAGCCAGAATGTTCACTGGATGATTCTTAACAAGGTAGAAGAGTGGGGGGGGGGGGGGANGGGGGGGGGGGGGAATTCCCTTGCACAAATAGTTAGAATGACCCAAGCCTTAGTTGACTAATGTTTTGTGCTTTTGTCCTTTCCCCTGCCTTATTTTTCAACCCTTTCCTGTAGTTTGCCTCCCATCATGATTTGTCTTCAGGATCTTCAGCAGAAATAATAAACTGGCTTAGGCAGACAATGTTAGAACATGAGATGGTTCTGCTTAATGGAAGGGATCCAAAGTATGTCTGTCTCATTCATTCATTCAGTCATTCATTCAGTCATTCAGTCATTCATTCATTCCCAACCTTTATTATTTTTAAAAATAACTCAAATACTCCTTCCTCCTTCTATTTCCACCACCACCACAACTCTATGAAGTTGCTTCAGCTGAGAGAGAGTCACTGGTCAAAGTCACCCAGTTGATTTATTGCAGTGATTTATGGTTATCCCCAAAAAATTATCTGAGTTTGAACCACATAGACCTTTATATGTGACAATCTGCACCTTGAATTCTACTTGGAAGATCTTAATTCAGCTCTGTCTGGAGTCAGCTCTCACAATTGGCTGGCCTTACATTCTAACATAATTTGCTGCCTATTTGTAAGATGCCAAGGATTGATTTAGCCTTCTGCTATGCTGTAATTTAATTGTTATTGTAGTTGCTTTAATTGTTCTGGCTGCTGCTATTTTTGCTGAATGACTGCTAACTACCCAGAGTCATTGCAGTGAATTGGGAAGACATATAAATGGTATAAAAATACATACATACTTAGAAGATGGCAAGCCATCAGCCTGATACTAGTCAGTTCAATGCCAGAAAAAGAGACAGGTGGAAACCATCATCTCACAGAAATGAAATTAAGGGAAAAGTGTTAACTGTTAGAATATTCTTAGAACCTTCTTTTGGGGTTGTGTATATCACATAGCCTACTTTGATCTCTTCAACTGACTAAATATATTCAGATGTGATAGAGGATGCCATACCATTAAGAATGAACAAACAACAAAGGATCAATTCTTTATCACTCCTGATATCTGGCTCTAGATATTTGTCTACAGACAATTGTTTATATATATTGTTCAAGTTTTTATGTAGCTGTTACTAAACTCTGTCCATGGTTAACAAAAGAGTTCTTTGAAACTGTTAATATTCCATAAGGATGTTAGGGTTCAAAAGATCTCATGACATCTTTTGCTTACAAGAGACCTTATATGTGGACCTTATAATATTGGTGGGTATTGTCCTTCAAGATCCTACCAGATTTTAATATTCTCTTGTAACAAGACTTCTTCTCTTGATAACAAGACTTGATAGTCCACGCTAGTAGACTATTAAGATATATAGGATGATTGAGTAAGCCCCAGGTCTTCAATGGAGTCTGCCCATTACAATAGTATGCCATAATGGTTGCAGCAGTCATTAAGTGAACATGATAGCTGTAAAGTGAACACTATAATTTTTAAGTTAACCCATTGTTTTCTGTGGTATGGTTTTGCTGAAAACTGGGAGTAAGTACTAATTTTTGGTCAAAACAGTCATAAAACGTGATCATATGGCTGTCGTATGGTGTAAATGTGGCCATGGTACTGAACACCTAAGTGAAGTTATGTGACTAAAAGGAAGAGCAATTTCAGATCCAAGACATAAGTCTCCTTTTTGGGGTCAGTGGTATCGTTGAACAGTAGCTAAACAATCAATCATAAATCGAGAACTATCTGCAGATTGCCTTTGATTCTTTGTTGGTGTGGAGCAATGTGAACAACATTACTAACTACACCCCAATTTTCAAAACAGTTGAATAAGGATATTGCATCTAAAAAAAGAAGAACTGATGATGAAATAAAACTTCAAAATCATGCTTTGTCAGGACTGCCAATGCTTTTGTAACTTGCTTTAATCAGCAGGTTACATTGGACTGTTTATGAACTTTGATTAGATGTCTTCCTTGTAATTAAGATTTCTTTTTAAACTTTGTTTTTTCTGGGACTGGAATTCTCTCTGTGCTGGGGAACAGGATATTCATAGCATCCAAAGAATTGTGACAACTCTGGAGACACTTCAGGAGTCCTGAGTTGAACTTACAGATGAAGTCAAGGTTCATCCAATCTGGCAGAAGCTTATCCAGAGGAAACATTTCCTTTTTACTGACCAATCAAGAAGAAGGGAAAGACAGTTTCAAACTATAAGAATCAGAAATACACAAAGTTTCCAACATGAATCAGAATAGACTGTGCCAGCTGGATATGCTTTGTATGGAGGGGAACATGATTTAATTTCAACTGTGATAGTTGCAGATACTTCATGTATCTGAAGAAGTATCATAAAGAAAGAAAATCAAAACCTGAGCTAACACAAAATAATGTCCTTAAGATACAGGAAGCTGAATTCCAATAGAATATTAGGGAAAATTCTTAACAGTGTGTGGAATCCAGAAACTCTCAGTCACTGATTGTATTCAAGAAGAGGTTGAACAGATGTTGAATGTCAACATTTTCATTTGGATTCCTGAATATTGCAGGAGATGGACTTAGTAGAACTCATAATTTGGTACTTTACAACTAGCCATTTACTATAATGTTATTTTTTAATGAATTTAAGCAGAGAGTGAATTCTGGTGGGCCTCAAGGAGAATGCCAGAAAGGACATTTATCTTTTGAGACATTAAGTTGCCTACTTCTGTTTAGAAGCAACACAACAGTTATGGTGGAACCATCCATGGTTCAAAAGACTGTACTTTGTTAGCAATAGCCATAGCACTTAGACTTCTATACTGCTTCAGAGAGCTTTACAGCTCTCTCTGAGCAATTTTCAGAGTCAGCATATTGCCCCCAATAATCTGGATACTCATTTTACCGATCTTGGAAGGATGGAAGGCTGAGTCAATCTTGAGCCAGTGAGACCCGAACTGCCAAACTGCTGGCAGCCAGTGATCAGCAGAAGTAGCCTGCAGAACTGCAATCTAACCACTGCGCCACCACAGCTCTTGTTACCTGATTTCCTTATCACCTACTCCTCTAGTAAAGTCACTTTTCTTTCATTCTTCAACCACTTTTCAATCATTAAAAGGGGCTATAAAACTAGGCATTACCACCCTAACAGAAGTGCCCAGTCATTCTTTCTGGTAGTTTCAGTCAGTCTCTGGAGGACTTTCCCAGACACTGAGGAAATTACAGCAGTGCTTAGTATTCCAGAGAAATGAGAAGAAAGTGACAAATGTCTGAGAAGAGAAAGACAATTGGGAAAGGAAGAGACAGCAGTTACAGAAGCTGCCAAAGCGAAAAACAGCATATTGATTAGAAAGACACTGCAGAACCCACAGCTCTAGTACAATGCGGTATAAGCAGAAATAACCGTGTTTCATTAACTAACCATCTTTTTCTTTTAGAATACACAAATAGATCTTTGTTTTCCTCCTACCAGCCCATCCACTTGTCATACTATATTACAAATAACAAGGCAACAAAACTGACTTGGAAAATGCTATAATGTGATTCTGGATTTATTTATTTATTTATTTTTATTTTATTTTGTCAAGTGATTATAAGATAACAGGTATAAGTATAAACATAGTTATGAATACATGAAATAGATACATATNTAAGTATAAACATAGTTATGAATACATGAAATAGATACATATAAGAAAAATAAAAAGAAACAATAGGACAGGGACGGTAGGCACTTTTGGTTGCAAGACAAAGCTCAGAGTGAGTCTGAGATGTTTACAAATGTTAGGACCTTCCATCTAATCACAAGTGAGTATCTTTCTCTGTGTGTGTTGTGTAAACAGCAAACTGCAAGCAGATTATTGGAGCTGCCTATTTTAATAGTGTGTTTTTAACCATTCACCCCCTCCATCCCAAACAGATGGAAGCAAAGCTGAGAGAGGTAAGAATGAAACTCCTATAAACACTAATCTCAGATTCAATTACAATCTTGTAATGCACCAAGTGTCAGAAAAATTTACTAAAGCTCTCAAGACTCTTGTTTCCTGGCATAACACACATACTTACACTGCCTAGCTTTTAAGAAAGATGTCAGACTTATGTGGTACTTCACTCTAATGAAATGTAATGAACTGTGTCCTTGACTAGTGATGGGGCAAAGTCCTACGTATTTATTTATTCAGTTTGTATAGTGCCCATCCTATCAAGTCACTCTGGGTGGTGAACATTTGTAAAATCATTTGAAAGCAATATTTCCAGCATAATACAAAAATTTAAACACCCAGAGAATCTCAAGAATATAGCATGATCCATGGATGTCAATAAAACCAGGAGAAGGCATGCTTTACATACTCAAGACTCCAAGCCTAGGAAAATATTTTATTTAGTTAAAACACTAGCTAATAACCAGCATTCCCCAGGTATTTATTTATCCCAATCCTGTATTAGACAGGAAAAGGAATTAATTATATCTATAGCATAAAATCAAAGTTCTCTCTCTCCTATAGTGTAGTCAGACCTCATGTTGTTGTCCTGACTCTGAATGTCTGGATGTAGCAACATTACTCTTATCCTGTAGTCGGGACTCACGCTGTTGTACCGTCTCTGAAGCTCCAAATGTAGTAGCTCTCTGGCACAGTGTCACAATTCTTACTATGTTACAGAGCCCCTGATTATGACATCGAACATGTAAACAAGCTAAATTCACTACTAACATGGGC
>BHFT01002236.1:5861-23412 GCA_004320025.1 Laticauda laticaudata
TTTTTTTTTTTTTTTTTGCCTCCTGGTCCTCAGGGAAGCCTCCTGGAAGGTGTTTTTGCTCCCAGAAGGCTTCCCTGAGGCCCAGGAGGCCAATAAAGGAGCATCCCTCCATGCTTCATGCTTCGTGCTCTGTGCTCCATTTTTTGGCCTCCTGGGCCTCAGAGAAGCTTCCTGGCCAAAGCAGTAAGACAGTGAAGGGGATCCCAGCACAGATGATCGTCAGAACAGCTGATAGTCAGGAGAAAAAAAGAAATACTGGTTCAGCTGAACCAGTAACTGTTTTTTTATTATCAGTTTGGCCAAATGGTAGCATTTTTTACTACTAGTTCACCCGAACTGAGCTGAACCAGTAGAATCCCACCACTGCTACTATCGAAGCAACTGTTTGGGGATATGTAGGAGTGAGCAGAATCTCTGACTCAAAAACATACCACATCAAGTGAGGACTTAAATCTGAATCCATACAGTCAAGATCTTACATTGTACCAGCTCTGATTGTAACAGTGTGTTTTTTTAGAGCATTAACTGATTGTACCTACTGATAAATGCCAAACCTTCCTATTTAAAAATCACCAAATTTACCTGCAAGTCAGTTTAAGATATGCAATCACAATGTTTATTTTTGCAGGATTTAGAAAATGAATTTTGTCTGAACGAATTCCTTTTCCAGATGTTAGGTGATTCAGGTTCCCAACATTTGGAGACATGGGTGTCCATAGGAAGACAAGGGGGTAACTGTGCTGTCACATACTTTATGTTATCATCATACTAATACTGAGTCATTTATATGGTGATGTCATAAACAAGCATTGCCAATTTGACATCACTATGGATATTAATCAACCTTTATGCCTGAAAATTATAATGAAATTTTAATATTCAGGTTGAAGGATCCATATTAGGTTGAATCACGCAGCATTTTTCCTTTTTTTGTTTAAAAATAACAGTTTTTATACAGAAACAAAGCCCCACTAAAAAAGAAAATGGTTTTTCTCCACATTCCTATTTTTACTTATCTCAGCTACTTTTCTCCACCACCTTGCTCATATGAGTTATGAACAAATTCAGGGAAGAAATAACAGTTCTCTTATTTATGCTTATTATCTCTTTAAAGCCAAAGCATTCCAAGAATCATAATGGGGATCCTTATTTGGAAATATATATAAAATTTAACTTCTAAACCATATGTTAGCCATATGTACCAATTAACTTCTAAATTTAACTTCTAAACCATATGTTAGCCATATGTACCAATAGGTAAAAGTAAAGGTTCCCTTCGCACATATGTGTCAGTCGTTTCTGCCTCTAGAAAGCAGTGCTCATCTCCATTATAATGTCGAAGAGCCAGCGTTGTCTGAAACAACTCCATGGTCATGTGGCCAGCATGACTACCGTATATACTTGCATATAAGCCGATCTCGCGTATAAGCCGACCCTTAAAAAACTGCCCCAAAATGAGGAATTTTGCAAAAACTTGCATATAAGCCGACCCCCAACTACCATGGTGTGTTGTTTGAGCTAATAACAAAAGAGTATCAATATGCAATGCACTGATGAAGGTTCATTATCAAAGCATTTGTGTAGGAAACAATATTAAGTTAATTACCCAGTATGTAAAGACTCTGATGTTGTACGTGACGATCGCAAACACGAAAGCAGTCACGTGAATGACTAACCAATCACGGCATGTTATGATCCGGTGATAGAAAAAGCAAAATGGAGGCACTCAGACTAAAAAAAATGTGCTTAATTAGATGTAATTATGTTTCATTTTATTTGAGGTACAGTTAAAATTAATATTGAAATTGAGTTGTAGTTTGTCTCAATTTTTATGGCTGTATGTATGACTGAATGATAATGTCGATGATATTGCGTGATCTGAGAAGTGGTGTCATGTCAGATCGTTTGTGTGATTTATGCGTGTATAAGCCGACCCCCTAATTTGATAAAAAAAAAATTGAGTTTTAGAGTTGGCTTATATGCGAGTATACGGCAAATGCCAAAGGCACATGGAACACTGTTACCTTCCCACCAAAGTGGTCCCAATTATTCTACTTGCATTTTTACATGCTTTTGAACTGCTAGGTTGGCAGAAGCTGGGACAAGTAACAGGAGCTCACTCCATTATGTGGCGCAAGAGATTCGCACCACTGAACTGCCAACCTTTCTGATTGACAAGCTCAGAGTCTTAAGGCTAGGTCACACTGGCCGATGATGCAAAACGTATGCAAAAGGACACAGCGGACGAGCAAAATTCGGAAGTGGCTCCATCCGCTGTTATCTACTCTCAAAAGTGCCCCAAATTTGCAATAAACAGAATGGAAACAACGAAAAGGAACGACGGCGGGGGTAGTATTGCGAGGATGGTAAGCAGATGTTCGTAGGAAGCCTAGCGGATGGAAGCGGATGGAAGTGGATGACACATCTGCAGGGCTTCCGGGGGAGAATAGCGAAGCGACGCATAGCAGAAGGAGCGGAGGACGCGGATGCATCACGGATGCCAATAGGATGCATAGCGGATGCAAAGCAGTCACTGCGCATGCAGGGAGGATGAATTGGCGTCAGCTCCGCGGATATAAAAGGATGCAGCTCGCAAGCAGTCAGCACTCAGAGGAAGACCTGCTGCCAGAGACATCTTGAAAGAACACCATGTTCGACAGTCAGGAAGAAGAGAAACCTGTGCCTACTCCTGCCAGCCCTGGCAAGAAGGACAGAATCACCATCCCACTCCCTGGCACTGACTCTGAAGCTGCTGGTGCTTCTGCTGCTGCTGCTTGGTGGCTCCTGCTGCTGGGTGTGTGCTTCTCCTGCTGTGCTGCTGGTGCTGCTGGTGCTGCTGGTGCTGCTGGTGCTTCTCCTCTGCTGCTGCTGCTTGATGACCAGCCCAAGGCCCTCAAAGCCCTGCTGCTGAAGGCCCTGAAGCCCCTGCCAGAGGGAGAAGAGGCAAGGCAAGGAGAAGGGAGAGAGGAAACAGTACTAGATTTCCGAGGACCATGAGTAGGGAGGTGCTTGGAATGGCTAAGGGAAAACGAGTACTTGTGGAGAAAGGCCACAGACTCTATCGCGACACCAAGAGAAAGCAGGCAGCGTGGAGAGAACAGGCAGAGAGCCTGGGCTACACTGCAGACGTACTCCTTGGATGGTGGAAGCACTGTCACATCTGGTATGGCAAGCTGCACCTGAAGAAATCTGGCCAGGGCCGCTGTCAAGCTCACTGACCAGGAGAGTGTATGCATGGCCAAGTGCAGCTTCCAGGAGCGGTGAGATCTGCCACCGAGGAGCAACCCCTCTGTCAACCCTCTCCCTCAACAGTCCACAGACAGCCACTCCTCTTCCACAGGAAACAGCTACCGTGTCCAGGCAGGTGTCTTCTGGAGGGCCCCATGGCAGAGACCCCCCGACAGCTGCACTCCCCATGCCAGAGGACGTGGAGGATCCCCTGTCTCAAATGGAGCAAGAAGAAGCAGCCACCAGAGACCAACCCACCCCCACCCCAGCTCCACCTCCACAAAAAGCAGGGCAGAGAGGCAGACTGGAGGGCCAGACCACACTGTCCTGCTGGAGATCAGGGACACATTCAAGACCAGCACGAATCTCTCCTCTCAGCTGGTCCACAGTGATATTCCATCCTCTAACGCAAGCCCTCATCATGGACGTGAGCCAGACCCTCATGGACCTGCCTGAGGCCCAGTACCAGGTGATGAAGGAAAAAATCACAGCCACTGCTGCACCACCCACCAGGCCAGCTGAACCTGCTCTGACCCACTCCAGGTCTGCTCCTCCATCCCAGGTGATGTCACAGCCCCTCCACGCTTTCAACAGCCCCTTACTACCAAGCTACGAGTACCAGACTTTCCACAGCAGAGGCAGCCCTTCCCAGTCCAGGCCCAGGTACATCGCACACCACAGACGCCTCACCTCACCCAGCTCAGACCAGACAGCCCCACTACACTCCTCCTTCCTCCACCCCACAGCCAAGCCCTTCAACAGAAAATCTGTCTTCAGTACTGTGTCTGACATCCCAGGTCCTTGAGGAAGGGCCCTCTCAACCTCACGGGACTGAGTCAGCTCTCTGAGAGCTTCCTGAACACACCATCCCCTGTTGTACTCTGGGCCAGGCACCCCAATGGCACCTCAGACCAGCACTCCAGCCACAGCCACCTCCATAGTTCCTGCCTGCTCACCAGCTGAGACCATGGACATGCCTCAGAGTGACTGAGAATAGTGCCAAAGACTGAGTTGTTACCTGTTCACCTTATCTTTGCTTAAAGCCCCTGTCACACTGCACCAACGGATGGAAAGAGGATGTAAAACGGAAGAAAAATACTTGCCATCCGTTGGTTAACATGATGCTTCCGTTCTGTACTCACTGCCTCCGTTTTGCTTCCTCTCTATCCGTCCAGCATCCATCTATTGACATTTCATCTGCTCAGAAGGTTTTGAGCTGCTCAAAACTTTTGAGCGGAAAATGTATCCAATGCATCCATTCTGCATCCTCTAGGCATACGAGGACATCCTTCTGCATCCATTACGCATCTGCTATATCCTCTAGACATCCGCTGCGCATCCGCGCAACTCAAATCCGTCTCAGCCGTAAACGGACGCAGGGAGGAAGCGGAACGGACACGCAGCGTTAGTAGCCATGGACAGAGAAAGGATGAAAGCGGATGCAAAGCATCTGCATCCTCCGCTACGCATCCGCTCTGCATCCTCTCGCATCCTCTTACGCATCCGCTCTGCATCCTCTACGCATCCACTCTGCATCCTCTACGCGCATCCTCTACGCATCCTCTACACATCCTCTACGCATCCTCTATAGCATCCGCTTTCCATCCACTCTGTGTCCTCCCCCCGTCCGTTCCTTTCCGTGTTATCCGCTCTGCTTATGCAAATTTTTGCCCCTTTTGAGAGCGGATAACAATGGATGGAACATTTTTCTCGTTCCGCTGTGTCCTTTTTACAAATGTTTTGCAATCCGTTGGGCAATGTGACAGGGCCTTTAAGACACTTTACTTGGTTTATTTGCTTTTTAAATAAAGGCATACAGTTTACTTAAGACACGTTGTTAACTAAGCTTATTTTTGCTTCACACACTTGGTTCATTTTATTTACTTCATAAAGTGTTGGTGAAAACTTTGAAAAAAGGATTAAGCTTTTGCATGCTTGTGGGATAGGTAAGGATAGTTGTGGATGGGTAAGGATATGCTGTGGGATAGGTAAGGATAGTTGTGGGATGGGTAAGGATAGTTTGTGGGATTGATAAACCTCCAGTGCAAGCATAGTGGACTGTATGAGCCACCCTCCCAGCTGCCACACATATATGGCCCTTTATTATCAATAACAATTTTATTCATTGATCAACACATTTCAAAATAAACACAACTCTTTAATTAAATGCCCTGTTCATTGTAGGGCCACTCAACATACATGGCCCAAATCTCATCAGTGTTATGAGACAGGCTCAAGGAAGCATCCATTAAGCATCTCCATCGCTGTCTTGCTACTCCACTGCTCCAGCTGGGGAGTTGCACCAGTGTTTCAGGAGGTTGCACCTGCTTCTTCCCTTCACGTGAAGCTCTGTTGGGGCTTGGTCAGCGCACAGTGTCTATCAGGTTTTCGTCCTTGCCTCCATTCACCAGGCTCCATGTCCCATTGCTTGTTGACGGTCCACAAGCCTGTTCTGCAACACTGGTAGCAGTGGTGCGCATGAGATTGTGCAGGATGCAGCAAGCTTCCACGATGCTCCTCACAGTCCCTGGGTGATGCTGCATGGTGGTGAGAAGTACCTGGAACCTGTTGGCCAGGATGCAAAAGGCGTTCTCCACCACCCGCCTTGCCCTGGATAGCCTGTAGTTGAAGATCCTCTCTTTCACGGGTTGAGGAACTGTAGGGCTTCATTAGGTAGGTTCTGAGGGAGAAGGTGTCAGCACCCACAATGAAGTAGGGCAGGGGTCTGGATCTGGAAAGGCCATGATGAGGTTGCATTCCTGCCGCATCCTTGAGGTCACTGACATTGTATACCTGGCTATCTGAAGCTGACCCCTTGCCTGAAGCATCGATGTACATGAACTTGTAGTCAGCATCAATCATGCAAAGAGGATGATACTGAAGAAGCCCTTGTAGTTGAATAAGTGGACCCTGAGTTGGCTGGAGCTTTGCAGGCCACGTGCTTCCCATCTATGGCTCCAACGGACTGTGGGGAAATTCCACCTCTGATACCACTGTTCTGCAAGTATCCTCCAGCCTTCTTCAGTGTGGGGTACTGGAGGAGCTCCTCCACGTATTCTTCGATGATGGCCTGCACCACTTCTCTGACCACTTTGCTGATGGTGTTGTGTGGCACCCTCCAGGCATACTGCAATGCTTCTGTATGTGGTTCAGAGGCCAGGTGCCGCAGAGTCAGTGCCACCTTCAGTCCAGGGTCCAGGCTGGGACGGAAGTTGGTGCTCGGCTTGGTCAACCTGGGATCTCAGATGCTCAAACAATTTCGTCAAACATGGCTGGTGGGATTCTCATGAAGTGCTGGAATGCACACAAGTGTCTTCATTCCTCAGCTCCACCATCAGCTTGTCATACAGTCCAAACTCCACTCTTCTCCCGATCCATTTCGGACCCAGCACAGCTTTTGGACGTCTCCTCTTCTCCTTGCCTAGAAAAGGTGAAACAGTCTGAAGAGGCTTCGGTTCTGTGTTGAATGATGACAGCACCAATAAAGAGTGTGGTGATGATCCATGGTGGAGATCAATGGATGATGTGAAGAGCAAGACCAAGGATGAAGAGGTCTGTACACCACGGCTGCTGGACTGATAGTGAGATCCAGGTGATTTCCTCCCCTTTTTATAGAAACTGTCGGTTTTCCGCCAGGTGTCCTTCGCCATATTCTAGGCATACTCCAGACATCCTAAATATCCGAGATACGTCCCATGTACAAACGTTTTGTCTGTTTTAATGCTTTTATTCAAGATGCATCTGCTTACATCCTTTCTATTTCCGTGCTACTGACGCTGTGTGGACGTTCCGTGTACCTTTCGCTTCCTCCCTCTTTCCACGTTCAGGCTGCAGCAGATGTGATTTGAGGGTTGGCCAGAGGATGCCGAGAGGACATAGCAGACGTGTAACGGATGACAACGGACGTAGAACTTTTCTTGCCCGTATGTGTCGCGGATGTACATCGTACGCAACGGAAAGTTCATCCGTTCAAAAAGTTTTATGCAGCTAAAACTTTTTGACGCGATGAAATAGCATAGATGGATTTTGACGGATAAGAGTGTATGAAACACATATGAAGTGAGTACATCAACGAATGCCATCGTTATTCTGAACGGATGGCAAGCTTTTTTGTCCATTTTACATCCTCTTTGCATCCGTTAGTGCAGTGGGACATGGGCTTTAGCCACTGAGCACTATGTCACGACGTACCAATGGTTACTGTTAATTCCATGCCAGACACCAAGGATCTTATGAAAATAAAGACTTAGTTCTTCTTTATAAAAGGATGGATGCAGCACTTAATAGGCTCCAAGTTAGCTGAGGAAAGTTGCTAAATTATGCATAGTTTTATGTTTGGATCCTTGGCTTTTGGGGGCAGGGTGGTCGTGGTATGCTAGAGTATGATTTTTTGACAATTGTTCCAGAATTTTAGAAGTGCTCATGAAAATGACAAAAGAAAAGCAGGAGGAAAAGGAAAGAGATCCTCTTTCTCATATTAATGAGAAAATGGAAATTGGCTTCAACCTGTGTGATAACCATAGATAGAACAATTTCCTGTTCCTTCTTTCTTCAAGGCACAGATACTTCACAATTTACATTTCCATTAAAACATTGCACAGGGTTAGAGAGTTGTGAATTCTGCTGACATTAAAGTAAGGTAAAATTTCTAGGCAAAAAGTGAAGGGGTTGATATTTGCACATGTCCTAGGTCATTGGTCGGCAACCTTAAACACTCAAAGAGCCAATTGGACCCTATTCTCACAGAAAAGAAAACACCGGGAACCATAAAAACCTTTTGACTCTGCCCATGCATCATTAAATATTCTACTTTCTTCTGAAACTTTTCTTTTCTTGGATTTATCCATGGTTGGCCTACCAGAGGTCAAAAAGCTCAGTAAATTGCATGATGGTGGGTGTCCCACATTGGCAGTTGTGATGCATATTTTGAGTGACAGGGAGCTGCAGCAGCTCCAGAGCTGCGAATTGCCAACTTCTGTCCTAGGTGGTTTAAGTCCAAATTAAAGTATGCCTGTATAATAAGAGAGCCCAAATAGTCAATGTATTTACCACCTTCCCCAATAATATTCTCATTGCAATAATAAAGCTCACTTTTTATGACCCTGTAATCCCTAATTTGGAGTAGTGTCAGGACGACTGGATGGAGCTGAGCATTTACTACCTGGATGCCCTTACTGATTCCTAGGGGGAGTTCACAGCAGATATTTTTCCTTTGAGCCCTAAGAGAAAAACATCTGCCGCTACCTCAGATTGAACTCTGAACCTTTTGAGTGGGAGGCGAACAGCTTCAACATTAGGCCACTACACTGCTCATTCTGACAGCAATAATAATAGTTTAAAATAGAAAGACCCACAAATAGAAATAAAATGACTGTGGCAAAAGAAAGCAACGATAATACCAATAATAGTATTACCCCAGGTAACAATCCCAAAATAACTGGAGCACCACTTGAACACCATCGGCATTGACAAATTCACTATTGGTCAGTTGCCATGGCAGCTTTATTGCTTACATCCTGTGGTGATACCTCTAACCCCATCAACATTTGGCTACATCTGCCTTCCCCATTTTAGGAAGGACTCGACAGGTGGATGAAAATGTCAAATCCAGTCTGAACACCTGTCTGACTGCATGACAAAGCAAGAATTACCAAAATCTTGCAAGATACTTAGTTAAATATGATATCACTGATCCCATGCAGGATTGCCAATTTTTGGAATATTCCTGTCATGTTTTCCTGAACTGGGGTGGGGGTGGGGCAGGGGTGGGCTTTTGGGGATTTTCAGGAGAGCCCCTAGCTAAGATTCTGTGCAATTTGGAGAACCCCCCAAGTCCCACTCCTGGCTGGCCCTGCCCACTCCATCCTGCCCCACCAAGGAGTCCTCATAAGGCCTGCTTTGGATGCAGGTAAGTGCAGGGCATGCACAGAGGCTTGAGGAGGGTGAAAAACTGGTCTCTCGGAAGTTTGGGAAAGCTGGAAATGGGCCTGTTTCTGACTTCCAGACAGTCTCCGGAGCCTGGGGAGGCCCTTTTTGCCCTCCCAGAGGGTCTAGAAAAGCCTCTGGAACCTGGGGAGGGCAAAAATGCCCCTCCTCCCCCTGCCATGGTGCAGGAGGCCCACTAGGCCACACCCACCATCTTGTAAAAACTTTGCATGATTTTACATGATTTTGGGTGCCTCAGTGTCATGTGTGCAGTGACTTCTAGGCCATTGTGTGAAATCATATAGTGGTGCTTGGAAGTAGAATATATTATTAATCCTCTTGTATATTACTCTCACCTTTTATTAAAGCCAGTTCCTGTCTTCAGCTGCTACCATTTTAAGAGGCAGTGATGGAGGATCAAGTTTCTTTTGTAATTTCTCCTTTGCACTGCTGAAAAACGGACTCATTAAAAGTGGTAATGTATTTTTAAGAGAAATTCTCTAATGAAAAATGCATAACAATTCCATTTGGTAATGCAGGTAGCACAATGGGGTTGTGCATAGAAATACTGATTAAGACAGCCAGAGAAAAACTTTGAAACAGCCATGTCAAAGCTTTCAGAAAATGTGACTACTTTAATCCTTCAAGAAAGAGTGCTTGATTCACAGGCCATGTTTTGCAAAAGCATCCCTTTTAAACATATATAAACAGATGCAAATTGTAACTGGCT
This sequence comes from Laticauda laticaudata, assembly GCA_004320025.1. NCBI lineage: Eukaryota > Metazoa > Chordata > Lepidosauria > Squamata > Elapidae > Laticauda > Laticauda laticaudata. Next base: position 15,745 of record BHFT01002236.1, read on the forward strand.
TGGGAAAAAAATATTGTGCACATTAACAAAAGTGCAAAGGAGAATTCCAAATATCAAGATATATGTTACCCTTTGGATTTTTTTTTTTAAATAGTAAAATAATGTAGTCAGATTCTGAGAGTGAAAAGATGAGAATGAAAGTCAAATTTTATTTAACCAACATCAGCTGCTACTGTTTGGCATATGTCCATGAATAAAAATGTGGGCATCAGGAAGCTGTCTTTCTGTCCATCCATCTCTGTCCATCCATCTATCTTCTGTCCGTCCATCCATTCTTCTAGCTATCCATCCTGTTATCCATGTCTGTCTGTCTGTCTGTCTATCAGTCTATCTATCTATCTATCTATCTATCTATCTATCTATCTATCTATCTATCTATCTATCTATCTATCTATCCCTCCACATCTACCTACCTACCTACCTATCCCTCCACATCTATCTACCTATCTCTATCTATCTACCTATCCATCCATGCATCCATCCATCTATCCATCTCCAACCTTTATTCTTTTTATAAATAACTCAAGGTGGTGAGCTTACCCAACACTCCTTCCTTCTCCATTTCCCCCCACAACAACAACCTTGTGAGGTGGGTTGGGCTGAGAGAGAGTGACTGGCCCAAAGTCACTCAATCAGCTTTCATGCCTAAGGAGGAACTAGAACTCACCATTTCCTGGTGTCTAGCCTGGTGCCTTAACCCCTGACTCGACCAAACTGGCTCTCTATGTCCGTTGAGGCTGCTGTCTTTTGCTGTCTCAAGTGCTAGGAAAGTAAATGCTTCATAAATAATTAAATAGAGGAAAGACTGATGTCAATTCAGCTGCTAGATCAAAGCAAGTCTCTCCAGCAAAACACAACAATCAAAGAAACAGCTCTGTTTCACCTGCAGGATGCCAATTGCCAATTTGAATTGTCTGCCACCTTCCCACCCCAGATTTGCTAGTTATCCTTTGCCAAAAGTTTCTGGCTATTTTCCTTCTGTATTTTCTGGAATTAGGAAGCCTGTAGACTATCACGGCTTACACCATGACAAAATACAAGCCAATTTATAATTCCTGCAGTTCTGCCTTTCGTCCTTTTCCTCATCCAACAGTTAATTAAGGCTGGTGAGGATAAATACCCAAAATTTGGTGGGTTGCTGCTTAAGCTTTGAGAGCTGTGGAGACACAGAACTTGGATAGAATGTGCTTCTGTCTGCCAAGGCAATCCTGCCAGGTGTTTTTAATGACTCAGAAAGTGTCTGGTAGAAGGAGCCATATGGAACATGACATCGGGAGCTATGCACACACATGGTCAGGTAGTCCTTGATGTACGACCAAAATTGAGCCCAAATTTTCTTTTGCTAAGTGAGACAGGTGCTCAGCAAGTTTTGCCCCATTTTACAATCTTTCTTGACACTGTGATTAAGTAAATTGTTGTGGCCTGCCACTGGCCAATGAAGCTGGCAGCAGACTCGGACAGTGAGGAGGTTGAGATGGGGCCAGGGCCATCTGACAATTATCAGCTGCCTTCAGAGTCAGAGATCAGTGGGGCAGAAGAACAGCTGGAGCCTGTTCCCAATGTGCGCATGTGCAGAGCTGCCAGGAGAAGAGAACAGTTAAGGAATAAGGGTTGACTTGGGAGTAAAGGCACAGTTGGATGGTGAATAGCCCCTCGCATAGGGAATAAAGAGGAGCGAAAGGGGAATGGTGTTTGCAGGAGACAATTAATTCAATTCATTAGGGTGAAGATCTGTTCCTGACTCAAGTAATTTCTGCTACAGTGTGGCGTTTGGAATATATCTGGCCTGGCAACTCTCCAAGCCCGATAAAGGTCTGTAGTTGTGAAATCTCATGAAAGACTTGTTTGCCAGGACTTTGCTGGAGAGGAATTCACTTTAACTTAAATAAAAGAGGTTTTATTGGGATAAGGAGTCTACTTCATGATTTTGAGAAGCCCAGGTCAGAACATAAATCACTGTAGTTGTTCAGTTAGGAACATGGTTGTTAAGTGAACCTGGCTTCCCCATTGACTTAGATTGTACCAAGTTCGCAAAAGGTGATCACATGACCCCAGGACACTGCAACTGTGTGAATATGAACCAGTTGCCAAGCACCCAAATTTTGAGCATGTGACCATGGGGATACTGCATGTCATGCCCCTGTCAGAGTCTGAATTCGAGGAGGAAGACAAACAGCTGACAGGGAGTGGGAGTGTAGCTCCATTGGCTGTGGAGGAAACTGGGGAAGGGCAGTCTGGCTGGGCAGAGCAGAAAAGAGGTAGAACAAGGGAGAGTGAATTTAGAGGAAGACCCAGGCCCACCCCCTCTTCATCTTAGGGCATGCAGGGAGGAACAGAGAAGGGAGCAACGTGAGTTGCATGGCTTACGGGGGAGGAAAGGGCCCTGATTCTCTTCATTAGCCACAACTGGGAAGAAAGTTTAAAAGGAATGCAGGCTGTGTGCAGCAGCTGCTGGGAGCAAACGTGAGTTTATCTTGTGTTGACTTTGCTTATCTGTGTTCCTGGCATCTTTCCAACTGAGTTGAGTTTTGCCGTGCTTTCACATCTGGAATTCTTGCTCCTTCCCTGCCAAACAGTTTTTGTTTAACATGTTTTGGATTTGATTCTCTGCAGTCAAAGGCTGTTCCTGGGAGAGTTTTTCTCCAGCCAGAAGATAGCCAGGGCATTGGGGGCAAAGTTGGAGCTAATAAAGGGACTCCTATTGATTATCTGACTGTGTTTCCTTTGTGCCATGCCATAGGTCATCACACTGCAGCAGTCCTAAGTGTGAAAAATTGTTATGTCACTTTTTTCAGTGCCATTATATTTTCAGTCACTGAATGAACTGTTGTAAATCAAGGACAAACTTTACATACAGGCAATCAGGAAGCATCAGCTGAGGCTTTGCTTTTAGTTATACTGCTATGACTTTATTTAACCTTTTGTGCTATAATGTGGCCATATGGCTTGTCAGTAAACTGCATGGGCTCTTGCAACACAACAAAAACAGACTGGAAAATGTTCTTTTCACTGCAGGGGAGCTGAGGTTTATAGAGCACTTTTCAGTTTACTTCTGCTGTTGTTTTTGAATCTTCCACTGAGCCAACAAACAGACAAAAATTTTTTTTAATGGAACTAACCAGTGACCCAGGAAATGAAGATGCAAATGAAAATGATCATCTGTGGTTTACATGTTCCCAATGTGAGTTTATTTTTGGTTGGCCGAAATACTCTAACATAGGGGTATCAAACCTGATTTCATGGAAGGCCGCATCAGGGTTGTGTTTAACTTCAGGTGGGGGGGCAGGGGGGGCATGGCCAGCTTGATGTCACTCATGTCAGGGGCACCTATGGTGGCCTGAGCACTCTGCCAGCAAAAACAGGCACCTGAGCTCCATTTTCAGCTGCAATGGCATCCTGAAACTCTCTGCCAGCGAAAACAGAGCTGTCCATGGCCCTTGCAAGCTCTACTTTTGGCTGCAACAGCATCCTGCAACCCTTTGCCAGAGAAAATGGAGCTCGGGGAGGGCCACCCATGGCCCTCTCAATCTCCATTTTTGCTAGCAGAGGCACCGCGGGCTGGTCTTTTACTGTTTCCAGGGCAGATCTGCAGGCCAGATCTAAGCATCCCATGGGCAGGATCTAGCCTCTGGGCCTTGAGTTTGACACCCCTGCTCTAACAGAACAAAATAAGTTGAGACCTTGGAAGTCTTCCAGTACAAGCACCTGCTCAGGTAGAAACCCAGCACCATTTTAGATAAATGCCTGTGGATCTCTTATTTGAAAAACCTCCAGTGTTGGAGTCATCACAACTTCTGGAAGCAAGATCATTCCACTGATTAATTGTTCACACTGTCAGGAAATTTCTCCTCATTCTAGAGTGGTTCTCTCCTTGATTAGTTGGGAGACTAAGAGCTGCTTAGAGGAAAAGAGGAATGGGGGGTGGCTGTACCACCTGTAATCATAATCAAAATTATAATTGATCCTGTTTGAGATAGTGGTTATACCAGGTGAGAAACTGGGAGACATGAGTCTATTGCCACCTTCAGCCCAAAGCCAGTTGGGTGACCTTGGGATTCAATTTTTTTATTACCAGTTCTGTGGATGTGGCTTGGTGGGTGTGGCTTGGTGGGCGTGGTGTGCTTGGTGGGTGTGGCTTAGTGGGCATGGCAGGGGAAGGATACTGTAAAATCTCCATTCCCACCTCACTCCAGGGGAAGGATACTGTAAAATCCCATTCCCTCTGTTCTGTATAACTTGGAAGGTTCCAAGTAGTCTCTTCTGATTGGCCAGAAAGGCCAGTATAGGATTGGTTCATTAGGAACCAATTCAAGGAGCCGCTCAAAGGCGGCAAAGTTAAAACAATGTCATTGGCTACAAGCCGGCAGGCAATCATCTATATAAAGGGCTGCCACGGCTTGAGCCAATGTTCCGTTACTGTTGCTGTTAACTAATAAAGAGTTATTTGTTGGACTTGGGGTCATAAAGAACAAAAAGTTTTCCAAAGCATAAAAGACTTATTAACCTCAGACACCGTTCTTATTCAGTTTAGTAATACACTTCCATTGACGGTCANTTCATTAGGAACCAATCCAAGGAGCCACTCAAAGGCGGCAAAGTTAAAAGAATGTCATTGGCTACAAGCCGGCAGGCAAGCCTCTATAAAGGGCTGCCGCCGCTTGAGCCAATGTTCCGTTACTGTTTGCTGTTAACTAATAAAGAGCTATTTGTTGGAACCCAGTCTACTGCACGTCTTTTCCGGACGGAACATCACCCTATTCCTAAGAAGTCTGTAAGGAGTGTGCATAAATGCACAATCATGCCTATCGTCCCTGTCCTATTGTCCCCATTTCCTGTATTCATACTCATGCTTATTTTTATATCTATTATCTTGTAAGTGATTGACAAATAAAATAAAAAAAATAAAAAAAAATATTCCCTCGAGATCCAGCAACAGCCTGAAAGCAGTTTTAGAAGCTGAGCTTCGAAGATAACTGGGTGATCTGAAACTGAGAGGCAGGGTTGTTGGATAAAGCAGCTGTTTTGGAATTTATTTTTCAAATGGACAATAAGGTTTGCCCTTCATTCCTTAAACAATTTATGACACTATTATCTATACAAGCAATAGGGGCTGTCATTAGTTACAGCCTACTAACCCTTTTTGAAATTTTGAACACCATTATAGAGACTGTAAAACAACAGGGAGAGTGGATTGCTAGAGGCAGTCAAAATAAGGAAGCATGGAATATTCTTTTTTTTTTTTAAAAAAATATAAGGATAAAAGCTGTGGCTTTTAAAATAATTAGTTCTGTGTTGTTTAGTTGTGGGTGGTTGAAGTCTGTCGATATTTAAGGGTTTGGATTGGTTGAGAAAAGAAAGAAATAATTAAATGAATAAACAAATAACAGTCTCTGACCACTAGAGGGAGCTACGAGGATGTCTAATTCTAAGCTGGTGTCGGTTTCAAACAAAATCTTGATCAGTTTTTGGAGAAGATTCGTCATTTTGTGAATCAGCTAAAATATATTAATCCTATAGATATAAAAATAGAACATGAAACACAACTAGGTGTAGAAAATGGAGAACGACTCTCTAAAAGAATGCAAATGACCAGCTGTCTTCAAGGAACATAAATCCCTCTATTCTGCACCATCCAGTCAGAACTGAAGAAGCCTCTTGAATGAGAAATGAAATGTCTTCAAAGAAAAAGCAAAAAGTCCAGTCACCTCTTGAAAAAGCACCTTTAGCATCCTAAAATGTGTCTTTTCCATAATGCTTTCAGGGAAAAGAACATCAAGGGACTGAAGACTACTTACTGTCCATTGATGTCTCATTTTGTACTTATGGGACGTTTTTTACGTTTAGGATTTAACTGATTAACTATGGAGAATGTTCTTATGGATATTATTATTGCCTTGGTTTATAATGTAAGTGCCTGGAATATTGGTTAGATGAACAGCCTTTAAAATTTAGATGACTTCATAATATCATATTTCTGTTGGAAACAGGATGGGACATATTAAAAATAATTCTCTACCGAAAGATTTTCTTCGTGTTTATTGATCCCCATAGCAGAATATTAAAATTTATTTATTTATTTATTTATTTATTTATTTATTTAGTCAAGCGATTATAAGATAACAGGTATAAGTATAAACATGGTTATGAATACATGAAATGGATACGAATAACAAAAAAAAGAATAGGACAGGGAAGGTAGGCACTTTGGTGCGCTTATGCACTCTCCCTACAGACCTCTTAGGAAAGGGTTGACGTCAATAGTAGACAGTCTAATGCAGTGGTCCCCAACCTTTTTTGTATCAGGGACCAATTTCACGCAGAAACACTTTTTCAAGGACTGGCAAAATCAATTCTTCCCCAATATTAAAGGGCTTCTTTATTATTTTTTTTACTAAAAACATATTTTTATATATATTTTAATCACAATTATTCATTCTTTGTGGCCTGGTACAAAATGATCCATGGACTGGTACTGGTCTGGGCCCCGGTGGTTGGGGACCCCTGGTCTAAGGTTAAAGTTTTTGGGGTTTGGGGAAGAAACCACAGAGTCAAGTTTGGTGGGGTTTACCTTGAGTTTGTATCTATTGTGTGCTCTTGTATTGTTTTGATTGAAGCTGAAGTATTCATTGACAGGTCGGACATTGCAATTATTAATACATTAAAAATTATGCCACTGGTGGGCTTTATTTTTTGGATTATAATTTCTGTAAGACCAGCCACATGGCAAATGATCAGGTAGAGACAGGTGGGCTTTAAAATTTTTAGCAACAGGTTCTCTACCCATTTGCTGGATGGGTGTGGCCGTGGTGGGTGAGGCCTAGATGGCCTCCTGCACCATGTTTGGGGGGGGGATTTTGCCCTCCCTAAGCTCCGGAGCCTCCAAGAGGGCAAAAATGGCTTCCGTAGGCCCTGGAGGCTCTCTGGAAGCCAGAAGCATTCCCTAATATCCAGGTTATCCTTTGGTAATTCAATTACCAAATCTCCAGGAAAACTCCTTATACGTCTGTTCTGAGACCTTGTTAGATTAAATTTTTCTGGGATTTCAAATCTTCTGGAAATCCACAAAAATATCTAACTTCTGTTCAATTCTGTGTGATTCTTGGAGTCTGCCTGGATAAGTCTGTGCTGTTTTCTTGGCAAGGTTTTGACATAAGATTAATGCCTCATATTTTATCAGAGATTGTGTTTGATGGTGTGATTCTTACATGGGGCATGCTCAAGGCAAGAAATTTTGCTTTTAGAAGAGTTAAATAGGACAAGAGTTTTATTCTCAACAGTTTGTTCATGCATTGGCATGGGCAAGATTCTAACTGCTTATTTCAGCACATTTTCATGCTCTGTTTAGATAGAAAAAGCAGTCTTTATGTAACAGGAATGGCTGGTCATTGATGATAAACAATGGGTACAAATTGCATTTAATGGAATATTGAGCTTTTTTTTATCTAAATCATTCTTCAATACTCATCTACTCCAGGATTCAGCGTTCTAGCCATAATCTCTACAAACAATGTAAAATTTGGATTGAAACAAACTAAAGGCCCTGTCACACTGGCCGACGGATGCAAAACATTTTAAAAAGGAAACAGCGGAGGAGAAAAATGTTCCATCCGTTGTTATCCGCTCTCAAAAGTGCCCCGAATTTGCATAAGCAGAGCGGACAACAACGGA
>BHFT01002237.1:0-13560 GCA_004320025.1 Laticauda laticaudata
TTTTTCCCGCCGCTTGAATTGGCCAATCATAGCCCTGCTACTTTTGGCCAATCAGCATCGAGAAAAGTAGCCAATCATCGTTGGGTATTTGTTGTCCAATAGGAATAGCCTATTTGGAGTATGTTAATATGGAACAGGGTTTTCATGAGCTGTAGGCCATCATCATCTCAATTATGACAAATCACGGCTTGAACTACCTTGCTTTGCATGTAATGAGTCTGTCTCATATATTAGTATCACCTTTTAAGTTGCATTACTGAAATAAATGAACTTTAGCATGATATTCTAATTTTTTGAATTTCCACTTGTATATCATTACTTAGTCATCATTTTGATGACACAAGAACTTGTGATGGACACTGCAGTGTCTATTTGTAGTCAGAACTGGTATATAAATAAAACATAATCTTTCAGTGACAGATTAGCAATTAAGTATAACCATGTATTGGAGTTTCTTAATGTTTCTAAAATGCTGTACTTACAGTTAATATATTTATTACATTTTATCAGAAAATAATTCAGCTGACTCCATCTACTTTTTCTTTTGCACAAGTTTAATTATTAATACATCAATATTGTCAATTAATACATCCTAATGAATTATTTAATTCTACATTGAACTTATTAATGGATTTTACATTTCCATTTCTATAATCTTTATGTAGTTTTTTTATCATTAAGTGTTCTCAAAATGTCTTACAATTACTACAAATCAAGCAGTTTATTTTGGGAAGCTCTGCAAATTAGTGATAATGAGTCACATATACAGAGAACATGTTTGGTTTTCCTTTTGTTTCTAACATGTCTCCCCCACAAAAAAAAACCCTTTCATAAACCTCTGCTCATTCAGAATATTACTGACAAAGTTTTTCTGACAAATTTTCCAGAAATTTACCATGTATTCTCCTTTGGTTTTGTGCCATTTTTTCTATATATGTCCCCTTTCCTTCAGCATTTTAGAATGTATTCCATGTATTAATGCAAGCTTTTTATGTATGTCCCATTTTTTTCCTTCTTGCAATAATTTACAATTTCACTTACAGTATCTAGTTTCCAGCAGTATCTATGGAGTGTAGAGTCAATAGTTTAAAAATAGAATGTATGACTAGATTTAAAAGCCCACTTACACTTACATGCAAATGATTAGCATGACACCTTGGTTTTTCTTGGAAAGGAATCATCCACCAGGACAGGACACTTTTCCTCTGTAAGGTGGCTTTTGGATTGCTTTAAGTCATGCATGTGTCTTCTACAAAATTTGGTCAAGTGGTTGACTCAAGATCATCTTCTAGAGAGGTAAAGCTCCATTGTACTAAACAGATTTTTTTCTGCTCTCTTGTCTCTTTTCTTCCCATTCTTTCAGCTGTCCTATCCAAAAACTGCAGTGTCTCCCCTCAAAGTCCTTCACTTTCTTTTCCAATAAGGACACAAGTATAAATTTGGGTCTTATTCAAAGGGAAAGTTAAATGTTGCACTCACCTTGCAAAACATAACAATGCTTCCCTTTTTGTCCAGGTTGCTTAGAGTTGTTACTCACCAGCTTTCCTAGCTGAATCCCCCAAGGGCATCCCAGTTTGACCTAGTCACAAGTTTTCAGAAGTTGTTTCTCTGGGTTAGAATTAGCCTGGAGGAAGAGAAGAGCTTCCCTTATTGAATTATTCTAACAAATGTTTGTAGTACTCTGTTTGCTCACCTTTTGTTCTTTGAAAGTGGGTCCCTTACATGTTACCCTCAGCTATGACAGCAAAAGCAACATTCTAATCAGGCAAGAGAGTCCATCAACCACACTCAGAAAGCTGTCAACACCAATGAATGCTCAATTATTGGCAGCAAAGAATCAAAGTATTTTTTTTGTTTTTCCTTAGCTCTTCAGCTTTTCCTAATTCCCTCCCCGAACTCTTATTCGCTGTCCTTATAAAAGTCACTCAATGAATTTTTAATTTCAAGGTTGTCTGCAACTGAGGAGAGATAATTAAACCTACTCCAGCCTTATATCCAGCAGCCTCTACATTATTTTATTTATTTACTTACTTAGTCAAATTAAATCATTTTTATTCCTCTCAGAAAACAAGTAGTTTGTATTCTCTACTTAGGTATATGTCCAGATAATCATTCTTTCTGCAGAGGGATTGGTAGACAATATACTTAGAGTGGAGATAGAGTGCTTATTTGACCACAGTGTAAATTATATTAATTCGGACTAGCAATTTGGATGATTTAGCTATTGTAATTAAAACTCAGATAAATTTACTATATGACTGAAATAATAAGCCAATAAAATAATTTGTGAAGTACCACGATTTGATCCATATGACTACTATTCTAAGGGGCGTGCATAAGCACACCAATCATGCCTACCATCCCTGTCCTATTGTTTCTTTTTATTTTTCTTATAAGTATCCATCTCATGCATTCAAAACTATGTTTATTCTTATACCTGTAACTTGTAAACAATTGACAAATCAAATCAAATAAATAAATAAATGTTACTTCTCTTACAACTTCTACCAATACTGCAGAACAAGGTATTTTCCAAAATGTTATGTTGCAAAATAGGGATTGGTATGCCCTAAAGATAAAGGATGGATCTTTAAGAGATGAATTATTGGAATCAGAAGGCCTTGAGTGGTCCAATGAAGAAACAATGTATACTCTAAATTCTCACAGTTATTGTGAGAATGAGATTTGCTAGAAATGTCTATCAATTAACTTGAGTCTATGAAACAAAATTCTATTGAAGCACAATGGGGAGCATTATAAGGTCACTTCAGCTCTAATGCTGCAGGAAGATTTTACTTCCAAATTATTTTGTCCAACAATGCGTTCCAGGTGGAGAAGCTCTTACCTTTGCATTTAATTATGAGAACTGCCCTTATTTTGCTTTTTCCAGATCATTCCAACAGAGCATAACCTTTCCTTTTTAAACTGTTGTGAGATATTGATGAAAATCACAGCATCTTATTTAGATAGGCTTCCTATCTGATGAGTTGGCTGCGAGTTTCTTACATTCCTTCATCTCTCAGCAAATGTCCCTGGATTTGTTAAAATTTCAGCCTTGTTTCTGAACCTCTCATTTCACTTCTGTTACATTTGCACTCTTTGCTTTTCTTCCTCTTTATTGTTGTAAGATACCTAGAGTAGCCCCACAGCAAGATAGGTGGCAAATACATACATACAGAACTCAGAAGCTTTAAGATGTATGGACTTCAACTCTCAGAATTCCTCAATTAGCATGGCTGGGTGGGGGGATTCTGGGAGTTGAAATCCATACATCTTAAATATGCTAAAGTTGAGATAGGCTGTTTTAAAAAGAGGCAAGCTGTTACATCCTGCTGTTGGCCATTTTGAAAATCAGTTAATGTAGAGGACAACAGCATATAGTATAATAGTTCCTGGAGAGATTGCAGAAGCAAATTGAAATGAAATAGGTATTTCATGGACATACTATTTCAATGGTAAGGCAATTACTTGATTAATCAAATTAAAGCAATTAAAAGATTTGCATTCATTTCTGATTCCTTCCATATTTAGGGACTGCTTGTAGTGGCAAATATTTTATTCTTACAAAAGCATTTGAACCATAAATTTATTAGGTCTGTTTTAATTTGTTTTGCCATTAATATTTCCTTAATGCTGATGCCTTCTCTGCTATATTTTTTGTTGGCAATGAGATAAATTCTGCATTTTTTAGGATTACGTTATTCTTCTAAAACACCTTTACATTAGTGGTACACAACAAACTAAACCTAAAACTAAAATCTTATAGTATCTTAGGACACCTGAATACCTGGATAGAAGCATTCCTGTCAAACAGACAACAAATGGTCAAAATTGGGAACGTCCTATCAAATTCTGTACCTGTCAACAGTGTGTCCCCCAAGGCAGTGGTACTAGGATCTAACTCACTTCATACTCCACATAATGACCTCTGTGATCATATTAAGAGCAACGTGCATCCTCTTCGCCTGACAATGGACAGGTAAATTCGACACCACACACACCACGTACCACTTCACAAAAGATCCTTGACTAATGTATCAGATAATGGATCAACTACATATGCGCAGAACACTTGCAAATCTGCAACTATAGAATATCACTGATCTTACTATTATTAGACCAAAATCTTGAAAATACAACAGACAGGCTGAAATAGGTCGCTCAAAGACCTTTGTTGATGAGCAACCACTTTGTCAGAGTATACTTGGAGTACTCATTCTAATGATCTAAGTGGAGAGCCCACTGTTAATAGATAGCCAAAGGACATTAAGAGTTGTTATACCCTACTCTTATGTACGCTTTTTCTCTGGTCAACTATTACACAGGCGCGATTATTATACTCTAGAAGCATTTGCAACAACATATGCTAGATCCACATACTCGATATTGACAGCGCATTAGCAGTCCTGGAACCCAATTACATCTGATATTAACACAGTTGAGAAACGTTCAGAAATATTTCACACGAGAAGAGATTCTCCACTCCCCTACTTGTTGCAGATATACCTTCTGCCAACCAGACTTGCCTTAATTAAATCACTTATAGTACTCCTGATGAAAACCTTAGAATCTACACCACCTTCCGTCCAATCTAATTGAGATAGTAGATAAAATCATACATTGCAATGTTCCCTCATATAACTCCTGCTCATATGAAACATACTTCAGACTTCAACTATAACAAATACAATGTATAGCAAAATCATAGATACATATATCTGTGCAAGAGGTTAACTTGAGGCTACCAACTGATACAGGAAATACAACGTAGCAACAGATCAATGTCTGGAAACTCTTCCTGACTCTGTGTAATCTTCGGTCCTCCAAGTCTCCACACAAAAGCTTATAACTTAGACTTTTCTACCAAATATGATCTCACCCCTCTTCTAAGAGGTTATAGGGGGCGTGCATAAGTGCACCGAAATGTGACTCACTCCATTTTCGACTGTATTCGTTTATATATTTTTCTTATATGTAGAATCCATGTACTTCCATAATATGTTCTTCCTTTATACCTATTTACTTCTACCTCTGTAAACAATTAACAAACCAAATTAAAACTAAAATAAATAAGAATATTATAAATATAAAAATATTTGGCTATTGACCTTCTTTTTGTATTGTTCATTTAACTAATATAATCCAATACTAACAGCATGATGTGATCTTTTTTCAGGTTCATCGTTTTTTCTGAGATTATGAGTTGGTGTTACATATTAGACTCTCCAAACCAAAATTAGTGCTGAATAAGGTGTTGTGTTGACATGACAACTGTCTAGTGACTAGGATCACACCTGATAGATACATATGTGCTCCTATACTGATATCATATTCACCGATATATACATAGCAAGTAATTGAGTGCCACCTGGGAATAAATACTGTACTCAAAAAAACCAAATATCGTTCACAAATGCATGATAGTAGGTTCAATAATACTGTACTGCAGGTCTCTGTGGGAGGCTGAATCAGGAGAAAATAGCCCTAATAAATGCATATGTTATAAGTTCTGTCAACAGCATTGAGGTAGCATCCTTCTTCAATCATCCTGTCAATCTAAACCAGATATGGAAAAGTGTACTCCTCTTACACCAGAGCTAGTGGAGGAGCCTTGAGAAATACTGGTGCATCTCCGCTCGGTCTTTGGGTTCATTTTGTGTAGTAATAGGACCACTAAAAGCCAGTCCCACGCGACCAACGGATGCAAAGAGGATGTAAACACGACAAACAAAGCTTGCCGCATCCATTGGAAAATATCGATGCATCCGTTGGTGTACTCATGCCATACCCAATGGTTCCGATACCTATTCTATTTCTCACTCAACATCCGTCCTACCTGCTATTTTCAAGCCCCCACAATTTCTCAAAAGTTTTTAGCTGCACAAAATTTTTGAGCGATGTAATTTTCCGACCACGTATCGATGTACATCCCCGCTTACACATTAGTGGGCAACAAATGTTCCTCTGTTCAGTTGTCATCTCGTTCATCTGTCCGCTGTTATCCTCTCGTTCATCTCCTGCGGCATTCTCTGCAACTTACACACTCCGCTGAACCTGAAAACGGAAAGCCGGGGAGTAAAGCGAAAGGTACATATCTGAACGTCTCACACAGCGTTAGTGAGCCACGGGAGCATAGAAAGGGATGATACGGGATGCAATCTCAGTACTATAAAGCATTAAAACGGAACAAAACATTGTTATGGGATGTATCTCAGATATTTAGGATGTCTGGAGATATGACTGAGAGTATGTGAAGGACACCTAGTGGAACACCAAATATTCCAATAAAAAAGGGAGGAAAATCAACCTTGGATCTCAACTATCAAGTCGCAGCACATGTGTAACAGACCTCTTCACCCTTGGTCTTGCTCTTCCACATCATCCATTGATCTCCACCATGGATCATCACCCACTCCTTATGGTAGCTGCGATCATTCAACACCAGAACCAAGCCCTGTTCAGACTGTTAACTTTTCTACGAAGGAAAGAAAGGAGACTCCAAGAGCTGTGAGGTCTCGACAATGGATCAGGAGAAGAAGGAGTTTGGAGCTCTATGACGCAGTTGATGGTGGAGGCTGAGGAAATGAAACCTCATGCATTCATCATTTTCTTCATGAGGATGCACCAAGCCATGTTTTATGAAATTGTGGCGCGTCTGAGGACCCAGTTTGAGCAAGCGAGCCACCAACTTCGTCCCATCTGGACCTGGATGAAGGTGGTACGACTCTGCCCACCTGGCTTCTGGAACCACAATACAAAACAATGCAGTTTTGTGTGGAGGTGCCACACAAACCATCAGCAAAGTGGTCAGAGAAGTGTGCAGGCCATCATCAAAGAATACGTGAGGAGCTCCTCCGTGTCCCATCCTGAAGAAGGCTGGACGAAAGTTTGCAGAAAGTGGTATCAGAGGTGAACTTTCCCCACAAACGTTGGAGCCATAGATGGGAAGCAACGTGACCTGCAAAGCTCACCCAACTCCAGGGTCCAATATTTTCACCTACAGGGCTTCTTCAGTATCATCCTCTTTGCCATGGTTGATGTTGACACAAGTCATGTACACTTTCGTAATGCTTCTATTGGCAATGGTCAGCTTCTATGAATATTGGCATGGTTGGACTACACAGTATCAGGCCATGACCTCTAAGGGATGGGCGTGGGATGCAACCTCATCATGGGTTTCCAAGACTCCAGACCCCTACCAAATGACACACAAGATGTGCCCTACTTCATCATTGCGGATGACGCCTTTCCCTCAGAACCTCAACTATGAAAGCCCTACAGATTCATTCCAGCATACCTCACCCGTGAAGAGATGGATCTGGCAATCCTAACATTGCCTCGTGTCCAGGACAAGATGGTGGTTGGAGTAACCGCCTTTCGCATCCTGGCCCACAGTCCAGGTTAGGATTCGTCACATCCACCATGCAGGATCACCCAAAAACTGTGAGGAGCATCGTGGAAGCTTGCTGCAAACCTGCACCAATACTTCGATAGGCGTCCTAACCCGCTACCCGTCCAGTGTTGCAGAACAGGCGTTGTGGACTGTTCAACGCTAAGGCAAATGGGGACATGCGAGCCTGGGGAATGGAGGCAAGGGCGAAACCTGTAGAGAGCTGGAGGATGTGCAAAGGGCCCCAACAGAGCCTCACGTAGAGGGGAAAAGAAGCCACGCGCAACCTCCTTGGACACACACTGGTGCATTACTCTCCCAGCACAGTGTGACGTTGGCAGAGAACGAGGATGGGTAGATGCTAATGATCTTCACTGAGCGCTGTCTCAGTAACACGTGCGTATCGGAGTCATGTGCCATGTATGTTTGAACATGAATTTAAGGGGCATTTAGATAGAAGAATTTGTTTATTTGAAATGGTGTCATCAATGAATAAATTGTTATTGATTAAAAAAAAGGTCATATGTGTGGCAGCTGGAGGGTGGACCATACAGTCCCAACTAATGCTGCACTGAGGTTTATCAATCCCACACGCTATCTTACCCATCCTCACTATCCTTACCTATTCCTCAGCTATCCTTACCTATCCCACAACTATCCTTACCCATCCACAATCTATCCTTTACCTATCACACAACTATCTACCATTCCACAACTATCCTTACCATCCCACAACTATCCTTACCCATCCACAAAATCCTTTACCTATCCCACAAAAAAAAAAAAACAAAAAAAAAAAAAAAGCAATGCAAAGGCTTAACCCTTTTTTCAAAGTTTTCCAACACTTTAATTCAGTAAAACAATGAACCAGTGTGTGAAGCAAGTAACCTTTACTAATATGTTTAAGAATGTAATGACTAGTAAAAACAAGCAAAATGAACCAAGTAAATGTCTTAAGCAGTAAAGTGAACAGGTAACAGCTCACGTCTCTGGCACTATTCTCAGTCACTCTGAGGCCATATTCATGGTCTCAGCGTCAAGCGCGAGCAGGGGACTATGGACGGTGGCTTGGCTGGAGTGCTGGTCTGAGGCGCCATTGGGTGCTTGCCCGAGAAGTTACCACAGGGGATGTGTGTTCAGGAAGCTCTCCGAGAGCTGACTCAGTCCGTGAGGTTGAGAGGCCTTCATCAGGACCTGGGATGTCAGGCCCAAAGACTTGAGGACATGAATTGTCGTTGAGGCTTGCTGTGGGGGTGGAGCTTGTCTGGTCTGCAGCTGGTTGAGGTGAGGCATTCCTGTGTCATGCGATGAACCTGAGGCCTGGACTGGACGGATCATTTCTTCTGTGGGGAAGTCCTGGTAGCTGATAGCCTGGCCCTCGGTAGGTGAGGGGCTGTTTTGAAGCCGTGAAGGGCTGTGAACATCGCCTGGGGTGGAGGAGCTAGTCCTGGAGGGTCAGACAGTTCCACTTGGCCTGGAGTGTTGTGCAACAGTGCTGTTACTTCTTTCATAACGGTACTGGTCTCGGCAGGTCCATGAGGGTCTGTCTACATCAGGTGATGAAGGGCTTGCGTTCGAGATTGGTATGAGTCACGCTGTGACGCACTACGAGAGAGAGATCTGTGCTATGGGTGTTGATTGCATCGCCTGATTATTCAGAGGACAGTGTGGTCCCTCCAGTCCTGCCTGTCGCCTGACCTTTCTGTGGAGGTGAGTGCGAATGGTTGGGTTGTCTTAGCTGCTGCTTCTTCCTTGCTCATTAGGAACAGGGAATCCTCCATGTCCTCTGGCATCGGGAGTGCCACTCGTTCTGGGGGGTCTCTGTCATGGGCCCTCCAAAATACTGGCTGGACAGGGTTCTGTCTCCTGCTGGAAAGGACTGGTGTCTGAGGGAGAGGGTTGACAGAGGGGCTGCTCCTCAGTGTGGATCTCACCCTCCAGGAACTTGCACTGGATGACATTACATTCCCACCCCCCCCCCCCCCCGTCAGTCGAGCTTAGACAGCAAGCCTGGCCAGCTTTCTTTCAGGTGCAGGGTGTGCCCATACCAGGTGTGATGTGCTTTCCAACATCCCAGGATGACATCTAAAGTGTGATCAGTTGCACGAGGATCATCCGGCCTTGTTTCTCTACCGATGCTCGCTTGCTTCTCTCTGTGATGCGATACAATACTGTGGCCCTTTCTCCACAGATACTCGTTCTCTCCTCAGCCATTTCCTAGAGTACCTCCTCCTCAATGGTCTGGAAAGAGTACTGATTTCCTCTCCCCTTCTCCTTGCCTGCCTCTTCCTCCCTCCGGAACGGCTTCAGCGGCCTCAGCAGCAGGGCTTTGAGGGCCTTGGGCTGTCCACCACAGCAGTAAGCAGCACCAGCCAGTAGCACCAGCGCAGCACACAGCAGCACCATAGCAGCACCAGCAGCAGAACAGAAAAACAGCACAGCAGACAGCAGCCAGCAGCAACCAGCAGCACGAACACGCACCAGCAGCTTTCAGAGTCAGCGCCAGGGTGGGATGGGTGGTTCTGTCCTATCTTTGCCAGGCTGGCACGAGTACGACAGCTTCCTCTTCTTCCCCGACTACAACAATGGTGTTCATATATACAGATGTACTCTGGCAGCAAGGTCTTTCCTCTGAATGGTACTGCTTGCAGCTGGCGCTTATTATATCGCGGATTGACACGCAATTCATCCCCATGCATGCAAACAATGAATTCTTTAGACCATCCGCTATAACATAATGCTACAACACGCTTGCCAATCTAGAGGCCATCCTGATGCAGTCCATGCATAGTCACTTGCTATGCATCTCGCTCCTTTCACCTATGCCGTTCCCGCTATCGCTATTCCCCCGGAAGTCTGCTGATGTGTCATCCACTTTCATTCGCTGTACATCCACTAGGCTTCCTACAACATCCGCTTACCATCCTTGCTACGTACTACCCTCGGCCGTTCCTTCCTTCTTTTCATGCAAATTTCACCAGTTTTGAAGAGTGGTTAACAGACCGGATCGATGGAGCCACCCCCGAAATTTTGCTTGTCCACTGTGTCCTTTTTGCATATGTTTTGCATCCGTCGGCCAGTGTGACCTAGCCTTAAAGACCAACTCTTCATGAGCTGTCACTGCATTGTGAGAAATGAGAGAATATGATTATAAGTTTTTATTTATTAAAAAAATACAAGAAGACGTTGTATGGAAGTGAGCTAGAACAAGAAAATGACAGACAAGAACTTTTACATAAAAATATGGTAAGGTTCAGCAGAATATCAAAATTTACTTTTAAGTTTATCTTCTTGCAACATGCAGGAAGATAAACTTAAAAGTAAAATTATCAAACATGAAACATGATCCTTAGTCACCCCATAGCATACAGAAAAATGACAATCATAACTTGTGATGCAGTCTACTCCTGGGCTTAGATCATTTGAAATCATGCATTTCCAAAAAATATACCTGCAGACAATAATGTATTCAAGGCCTATGTAACAGGAAAATATATATTATTCAGAACAGTGTCCATATCAGCTGCCCTCTAAATAGGAAAACTCGAAATAATTTATATCTATTATTATTTGAATTACATATTTATTGCTTCTTACTACTGTAAATGAAACAATACAAAAATGGACATATTATTTCACACAACCTGCCTCTATCCCATTGCATCAATAATTGAGAGAAATAAAAAATCAGGCGAGCTTCCATGTAGCTCAAGGGTGTCAAACTCATGTCGTTACAGCGGCAACCTGTGATGTATTGGGACTTTTTCCTCCCTTTGCTAAACTGGGTGTTTGCAGTGAGCCAGGAGTTTGATAGCCCTAATGTAGCTGAACTCTCCCATGCACCCAGCTGACCAAATATGATGAGAAACTAGTGGCAGGAGAGGACCAAAATAACTATGTTGGTAGTTCTTTGAGAGAAAGCTGAGAGAAGTTTGTAGAGATTGTATGAATTTCATCTTTAAAGAGATTGTATGAATTGCATCTTTGAAAAAAGATCCTCTTTCCCCCTGCAGTTTTTGTTGAACTTCTATTGAAAATTCTCCAATGTGGATGTCTTCAGAAACAGCTGAATACAATCCTAAAGCTACATTTGCCAAGGGAGCACTTCAGTGACCTCTGATGAACAAGGTTGAAATGAACCTTCTGTAGCAGAAGTGCATTAAAGCCACTAAGTTGCAGCAAATTAGCATGCATCTATACTACCATAGAAAATAATTGAAGCAAATCAATTCATCTCGAAAGCTTGAAATGCTTTATCAAAATAAATCCATGCCTACTTTACACATACCTAAAGACTAATTCAGTTGCTCAGTCCATGCTTAGGAAGGATATATTTAATCCCTTCATAAAAATAATAAAAAATATTCATAGATCAGTGGTGAACTAGCATCACTAGTTAGAAGTTAAGGTGGAATATGAAAGAGAAAATTGTCTCTTGAAGGTCCTGGAGAGCCACAGTGACTCATAATTCCAAATATATTTCACCAAATATAAAAGATGTCAAAGAACCCTTATCACGTGAGGTTCTGCAATTTGCATATATTCATGTAATTAGCTGAATACCTGCAGTATGAAGTTCAGCTGATTTCTTTTTTCAATATGCAGTATGGTTGGGGTAAAACAATAGCAGCAACCTGATCATGCTTTATGAATAAGTTCTTCAAATGATGTGCCTTTAGTGAATTGTCAAGTAATATCACAGTCAATCATTTGCATTTATATTAGATCACTTTTAAAATCTTAAGTAGCTTTAAGGTGTTGAAATTTCTGCCACTTTTGTGCCAAGAGAAATCAGATGGAGAACAAAATTCTTTTCTCATTTAAAATAATTTCAAAGAAATTTGTCTTTAATTAAATTAATTAGATTAAATATGTTAAATAAATTCATTTTATTTATTTATTTATTTTATTAAATTCAGGAGCATTTATCTTTCTGGGAGGAAAAAAAGGAACGTACTCTTTCCCAGGTTTTGTACTGAAGTGTCAAATAAAAAAGTCACAATCAAGAAATCTTTCCTTTAGATATGTTATTAAAGTTTATACTCTTGGGCTATTTTTACCTGATAATGAGTCATAAGCCACATAGGAGTTTATGTCTGCTCATAAAAGAAGCAATAGAATCTTCTGTTTTCGCAAATTCTGGCAATAGAAGTTCAAAAGAGTTAAAGCAAAATTTTGAAAAAGAGGAACCCAAAGACACCAGAACTGAACAGCTGTCAAATCTTTTTTCATGTAGAGAATTAGAAAAGAGTAACTTGCCTCCAAGGTAAAATTATTGAGGCAAAACTCCAGAGTCATTAAAAAAACAATTATGTATCATGGGGGAAGAATACTTAAAAAAAAATTGCTTTAATAAGTATACTTGTTTTGCTAATTTGCTTGAAGAGTTTTCAGTTCTTAAATCATATTTATTTGTTTAGGCTTGAGGATATAACATTTGCTTACTCTTTGAGTAGGGCAAATACAATGAGATCTAGAGTATAGATACATAAAATAAATATCTAATAAAAACACAGTAGATAATAGTTCTCTTTGGATAAACATATGGTCAATGTTTTGAGGTTTACTTCTAAAAGAAAGGGTGATTGTATAAACAGAATTATATGTCTGTCTTCTCAATACCATTGCTTTACAGTGATCACAGTAGGGACTGGAATTTAGATCATAAGTCAGTACAGTCATAAGTTGAGTCACCACATGATGGGGCCAGATTTTATGACTATTTTTACAGCAATCATTAATCAAATTGCCACAATCATTAAGTGGATCACATGACCATTAAACAAATCCAGCTTCCCAATGGATATTTTTTGCAACATTTTTGGAGGCAAAAAAATTTCAATTCACAATTTATATGACTTCAGGATGCTGCAAACAGTTGTAAATATGAGCCAGTTGTCAAGTGCCTGAATTGCAGTCATGTGATTGTAGGGATGGTGCAATGATCATAAGTGTGAATACAGGTGGTATAAACACTTTTTCTAAGATTGTAAGTCAATTGGTCGTAAATTAAGGAAGACCTGTATTTGTTTAAACATTTTACATTACCAATTTTAATAATTATTCTTAACTTTTCCTGGCAAGATTTTCTCATGCAGGAATAGCAGAAGGATTTGCAGTTCATTACTTTCTTTTTAAAAATAAGTACAAAACCTAAAGGCCCTGTCACA
>BHFT01002238.1:0-13170 GCA_004320025.1 Laticauda laticaudata
TCAAATGCCTGAACAATATATAGTTGCAATGATACAAAGTTGCAAACATATGAATGCCACATAGTTACTACATGAAATGGTATAGAGTTTCCTGTCCAAGATTCCAACTATTTTGTTTTGTTCTATTCCATTCCATTCCATTCAACTCCATTTTATTCTATTATTTGTCACTGGAAGCAAAATCATGAAACTGTATCTCACCTATTTTGGCCACATCATGAGAGGAATTTATTGAAAAAAGCAATTGGGTTGGAACAGGTTGTTCTCTAAAGAACATGGTGGGTAAACATTATCAAAGTAGCCACAGCATAGAAAAACTGAAAGTAATGCAAGACTGGAAGATGTGGAGAGACCTGGCCCATAGAATCATTAAGAGGGAGACATGAGTGATTGGATATCATCACCACCACCACCACCAACGTTTTTGCTGTTCAGTTTTCAGCTATCCAAAGATCTCCTTACTGTCCATTCATAGAACAGGTAAAATAGCTATATCTACACATCTAACCTCCCTGATAAATAATATGAGGGAATTCAGATTTGCATCTTGGCATGATCTTATTTCATGCCCATTTTCCTTAACAATGCAAGTTTGATTAACATATTTAACTAATCCATCAGCCTTAGAAAACTGAATTTCTCTCCTGTTTACAAATGCTTCACTTGGACAAATGGCTACAATTGTATGACACACAGTGACATAACTCTAATCTATTAATGTCTATTCAAGATAACAGATTAATCAATATCCTTATAATTCCAGGTAGTTTATATTATCCAGAGGATACACCTCTCGGCTGCATAATCTACATTGACTTGAGTTAATAAATGTATGACCTCAAGGTGTTTTTTTTTTATGGTGAGTTAATAAAATTCTTGCTGACCCACTGAAAATGCTACAGGACATTATAACAGTGCTTAAAGGTGATCTCTTCAAACTAGTTTAACAACAGTATGGTTTACATGTATTTATTGTATGCAATTTATCTTTGCCTCTGTCTGGGGAAAGGGACTGTAGGAGGTTTCCTGGTATTAAAACATAAAAAACATTAAGTAACACAAAATTTCCTAATATAGTAAGAATTTTGACTAGCATAGGCATTGATGGATACAAAGCTAATCCCCTGAAAGAAAGAGGTTTTTAGCAACTTCCCAAAGGCATAAAAGTAAGCCAGGCTATACATTTGATAGCTCAGGATCTGCATCTTCTAGGGCTTAGTCTCTTAACCCACCCATTTCTCCCAGGTTACAGTGTTGTCTTTCTAGTCTACAATATTGATGTCAATTCTCTCAGTGCAACATCTGTCATCTATCCAATGCTCACTTGGATTTTCAGATAATTTTCAATTTAGCTTGAATTTTCAAGAGTGTATATGCTTAAACTTTTTTTCACTCTCTTTCTTCCTTGCTATGTTACCCTTGAATAGCAAACAATCAAAAACAATATCACAACCCCAAGAATACCAGAACAACCCACACAGACATCCAGTTGGCAGTCATCTTCTATGATACCCATCCTTCTATATTTTTAACTCGTTTATCTCTCAGTCATTCATCCATTCATCTCTCTCTCTCTCTCCCTCTCTCTCTCTCTCTCTCTCCCCATTAATCCATCCATCCATGCATTGTTTGTGATTATTTACTCAAGTGTTTCACATAGCACAGTGCTTTGTGTCCACTATACCAATGTCCTCAGCATAAATTGCATTATTTCCCTTTCTCTGTTACCTCTTTTTGGTTCTTAGGTAAGAACCAGACCCATCTTGTGGGTGGAGGAAACTGCTCAGTTACAATGTCCACATGACTGATTTCCCATGTGGGCTTTGTGACTCTAATTGCTTTCTTGCCAAAACTCTGAAAGCTGTTGTGATCTCAGTGATCTCTGCTTTGGCTTCATTATATGTGCAAAACATTAATGCACACATCTCTTCAATTATTTGATATGTATTGAAAATTGCTGCCTTCCATGTATCATTATTAAAAACCTATTTTGAAGAGCATTAGGTAGGCTTCTATATCATTCTCCTTTGATAATTTTCTCAGACTGAAATTAGAATTCATTCCTTGGTCTGCACTGACTTCCTCAGGATATAACTTGCTTGTAATTGATGCTGTCATAGAAACCTCTTAAGACTGTGTTGACCAATTCACTAAGTCTTCCTGGTGTTTGATTATACTCCTTAATTTTATGGTCTTGTCATCAAGATGAACAGCATTTGTGGTGTTATTTGTAATATATTTTGTTTCCAAAAACTCTCAAAAAGTGTAGCAAATTGTTGTGCATCAATCACTGAAATTCATATCTATGAGATGCTCTTTAAAATAAAAATGTTCTCTTTAACCTG
This sequence comes from Laticauda laticaudata, assembly GCA_004320025.1. Lineage (NCBI taxonomy): Eukaryota > Metazoa > Chordata > Lepidosauria > Squamata > Elapidae > Laticauda > Laticauda laticaudata. The sequence continues at coordinate 2,346 of BHFT01002238.1, forward strand.
CCCCCCCTCACCACAATCATTAACCAACCTTTTCATTATCTTGATTCCCATAATTGTTTTTTGTGCCTTGGTGTATCATAGCAAACATAAGGTTCCTTTTCACCTACTCATCCTTTGTCATGCCCCTGTTGGAGACTGACTCTGAGGGAGAGGAGGAACAGCCAACAGGGAATGGAAGTGTGGTTCCAGAGGTTGTGGAGGAGGCTGGGGAAGGGCATAGGCTGGTTGGGCAGTCAGAGGAGGACCCAGGCCCATCCCTCTCCATCCTAGGCCACATAGGGAGGAGAGGATAAGGGAGAAATATGAATGGCATGGTCTACGGTGGAGGAAAGGGCCTTGATCCCCTTCATGCCATGAGAACTATTTAAAAGGATGGACTGCACATGAGTCAATGCTGGAAACAAAGAGTGAAAATATTTCTAGCTTGTCCATTCTTACCTGAGTTTGGCATCCTTCCCAGTGTGTATTCCGATGTCTGTGGACATCTTCAAGCCCTTATCTTGCCTGGTTTCCTTAATTGCTCCAGTGTGGTTTGTGTTGTTTTTTCTAGTTATAATTTATAGGTACTTTTAGTTTGAACGGCATGTCCACCTTTTTGCAACTGTTTGTGGGGGAGTTTTTTTGTCTCCAGTCAAGGTTATTTGGAGCTTTAAAGCCAAGTTGAAGGAATTAAAGGGGCTTCACCTGCTTTTGTGCCTGTGTTTATTTTTTATCCCAACCTGGGTCATTACATCCCTAAACAAGTTATGGGGCACACATAGTGGAATAATGTTTTTTTTTTAATCCTTAATTACCTTTACTCACATAATTCAATGGCATGATGAAGTGTAGGCAGGATTGAATAAGTGATGTCTAGATGGAGAAATGACATGAGTTGAAAGATGTGATGTGTTCCAACATCAGCTTTGCTGCTGCTTCATATTTAATTGGAAATCATTACAGCAAATCCCAGCCATATGTGGGTGGTTATTGCTGTTCAGTATTGAGCAAATACTGAAAACTTAATGTTATCTCTCTTTTCTCTAACCCTGCCACTTTGTACTGACAAGGTTAAAAAAAGGGAGAGGGACATAACAGCAAAGTAAACTCTTTTTTCCTTTAAGAACCATATTTAGTTCAGCATAACCAAATAGGATACAATTGTCAGAGATACAACTTTTTATCATATGGCTCTATAGGCAATAATGAATTATCAAACATTTTCTTTGGTCCACTGTCAAAAGAGAAAAGTTGTATTCTGCATGAGATAATAGAAAATTATCAGAACATTGCAGTACAGTTCTTCATTCAAAAATGTTTAGAAAATGTATATGTATTAATGTACATTTGGTGACTCTTAAAATCACACTGTGAGCTACTTGCACTTTTTTATTTTGAGCTTTGTCTACTGTCAGAAAAGAAAAAAGTTATCTATCCCTGTAGTTCAAGAAGAATACAGTGGAATACACTGGAGTACCAGTATTTTCACAATCCACAGGTATTCTGACATGCCTAATTCTCTTATTTGATTGACATATACTTGTATCCCATCTACATTACTATCAGATGCTTTAAAAGGATACTTTCAATCAAGCTGTCCCAAATTTAAAAGTCATCCAGCTCTTTCTACTCAGCCCTTTGAGTCAGATCAGATCAGGAAATACAATCCACAGAAAGAACAGAACTATAACACTTTGACATTGGCTATGATAATAACAAGAACTTATAACTCTGATTATAGTTCTCCCCTCCCTCTTATTTTATAGTGAGTCAGGGAGGAATCACCCCAAGTATCAGAATTTAAGAAATGCTTATCTCCTCTTTGTTTACCTAACAGTTTCTGAATATTTGCTTCAAGGCCATCTTCCTGGTTCTCTCCATCCATCCCAAATCTACCAGCTAGCTATTGCATAAAAAGACATTATATGATGTTAAGGAGTGAAGGTGAGAAGTAATGAGATAAAGAACTGAACAGTATATCTTAGGAGCCTTTCTATAAATCCCCCAGATACTGATATTCTGTCTGACAGTTACTCTGGGGGGTAAGCCTATGAGATGATTTTTGTCATCTTTTCCTGAAAGATTATCCTTCACTCTGTGGAAAGAATAGTGTTATTAGACAAAGTATTGGCACCAGCCTGTGTGGCCCACACAAGTGAAAATCTTTTTGCAGACTCTGTCACAGAGTCTGAGTCACCAAAGGTGGGAGTATATCAAGTGTGTTATTATTCTCTTTCAAATGTCTCATCTATGGTTAAGGGAGTTCTGGATGCAGGCACAGCCTGCTTGGTGGATTATTTGAGCCAACAAACAAGTCCAGTCTCTTTACAGCTATGTTTAGAACTTAAAATCAGCCACCATACAAAGTCATTAGTAGAGGGGCAGGAGAGTAAACTATTGGTGATCATGGGGTTGCATTTAACCTTTGGCAGAAGGAAAAGGATTTCAGTATTTAAACAAATAATACAAAGTGAGTGGGGCAATGTCACATGTATAAGCAAGACTAAAATTTTCTGCACCTCCAACCCCCATCCAGGGGTTCTGGATATTCATGCTTCAAAAATGTTTCAAAAGGAATGTTTTCAGCCTCATGCAAGCCCAGAAGACTGATACTATTAACCCAAGCAGTTTTTTTTTTCAGGCTTCTATGCAAGACAGGTGCAAATTGCTTTTAGGAGGCACATTAATAAGCTGACTCTTTACAGCAGAAGGACCTTTTTTCATGTAAAGCTTGAAACAAATGAAGAGCTACTTTAATGAGTAGAAGAGAGATGTTGCGCTTTACCTCTGTATAGATAAAGGTGAAATAATTTTTTCCCTGTCATTATTTTTAAGTAGGCATAACTGTATTCTCTTTTATATTGAAATAAAGTTAAATCTATTATATTGTAGGACAGTTGCCACAGTTGTGTATATATATATTCCTGGTAAAACTATGCCATGGATTTTCTGCAATCAGAAAATCATCTTTTTTAAAAAAAAAAAGTTTATGGAGTTACAAGTAGGACTTGGATGCCATTCTATTCACCCCACTTTATAAGGTTAACTCAATCTTTCACATTATTATTTAGCATATATATATCATACAGGGACTAGGAATATTTTAATATTGCTAGTTCATATATGATATACCATACACTAAATAATATTACACAATACAGAATAAAACTCAATACACAAATTGGTTCTTACAGGAAGCAAATACACTACAAAGATGCCTTCAAATCAACTATGGCTTTCAGGGATGTCCATAGAAACTGTTCACAGGATGGGTTAAATAGGTCAGGATGACAGCCACAACCATACAATCAAGCCCATCATACACACATATGTAAAACATAGACAAGTTTCATTCTCATGGTTTCAGCTTTTATTTTGCCTTTTTTTCAACCTCATAATGGAGGGCCAAGATGACACTCTTCTTACCCCCATGCAAAGGATCAGCTGGGGTTGTTATATATATACATGGGATTGTTTTACATGCATGTGTGTGTGTACTGTATACACACATATATATATACACTGCTTTTTTCATATGTTAGCCCAATACCAAATTCATTGAGTATTTTCCTGAATCAGAGTTTTCATTCCTTTACAAGGCAGCTATCATTACACTATGAGCAACAGAGTTTCGTGTAAAGAATGAATAAACGAACTAGAAACCAGAGCAGTTACTTCTTCTCTGTAGTTTATTTTCTTTATAGCATGATTGAGTCTAAGACTGACATATACATATAATAATATAAAATGAAATATATACATATATACGTATATGTTTTCTGAGGTTTTCGCGAGTATTTGTATGTGGATCTCTGGTTATTCGGGTTTTCTCCCGCCGTGAATTGGGTATCTAGTCAACGTTTCGTGAGTTCATTTTCATCTTCAGGTTTTTCCTTTAGCTCCTGTGTTGCTAGAGTCAGATCGAGCTGTAGAATCAAGGTGCTCTGGGATGTGATGAGCACGTTATCGCGTTTTGCTAAGTATCCTTCTCCGGGAGAAACCCGTCTCTAGGATCATTATTTAGTACTTAGCTATTATACATTATTTATATGTACTGAAAGATGGATAGAAGATGATGATTGCTCCCCAGAGTGGCATCATTTGGTAGACCTCTATATGCTCTCAGATAGTGAAATGATTCCACTCACCCACAAAGCAAACTGAACAAGCCGACTCCCTTGATGGCCTCAACTTCAGCTGGTGGTACGGGTAACTTGCATGAATAGGCGTTCTTTCACGTAGCTCTCAAGCTGCATATATGATTAATGCACGTCCAACCTTAGAAGGTGTTTGCAGCCAATCCTCGCAGCCACTCCACAAAACGACGAAGAACAGATCACCAATATCATCAAATCCCAGGTCCGGGAATACATCAGAATGCCAGACTCGTTTGACAAGGTGTGAGACCTCCTACCAAGTATGTGGCGATGGGATTTGCTGAAACGTTTGCTACACTTTAAAGCAGTACAACCCCATGATGTGGATGTTATACTTCGAAGGAAGCTAAACAGCACACATGTAAGTACCCGCGAAAGCTTAAAAAAACATATATATATATATATGTATATATTTGCAGTCAAGGTGTACATAAAACCACAGGTTATTTCATAGCCTTGGGTCCACCCTGTTAATGTGTAATATGAAGGGGAGAGCAAAATGAAAATGGATGACAGAAGACAGATTTGATGGTTGATATTCCAAAATCTCACAGCATTTATGCTACTCTGCTGTTCTGAATCAAGACTTCAGATAGTTCAGAACAAGTCTGCCTTTAGCTATTATGGGAGTCATCTGCTTTGTTCCATTAGGTAGTTAATGTTGCAACTATATACAGCTCCAAACATTATTACTGTCTTCACTTCATCTTGAGTTTCACTGAAACCGTTCATTGTATTGAACTTGTGGCTTGAGAAATATATTCAGAGCCTTGGTCTCATACAACATATTAAACCCTAAACTTGGATTAATTAAATTATTTCATGTAAGAAGAAAACCATATTATGACTTGATTTGATAGTTCAGTTCATCAGCATGCCAAGTGACCAGGGGTCTCCAACCTTAGCAACTTTAAGACTTGTGGACTTCATTTCTTAGAATTCCTCAGCCAGCTTCAACTTCTGGGAGTTGAAGTCCACAAGTCTTAAAGTTGCTAAGGTTGGAGAACTCTGCTCTAAATCACAAAATAGCAAACCCTTTTTAACTTCAACAGAGAATATTGAGATGATGGTAACGATGATGATATTACCAAGGCAAATTTTATGTCATGATGCCTACCTCCAAATTTTTCATTGTTTTATCTCAAAAAGGGAAATTTCATGGAATTTAATAAAACTCCCCATCTCTCTGGGCTCATCCTTACATAGCCCCCAAAATGATGTGAATGTAGTCTCAAAACTATATCTTGTCTTTTTATCTTGTCTTGTAATGCCAAGTATATATTTTTCCATGGCTCTCTGTGCCACATAGTTTTTAGATTGATTGTGAGGTTAGTGTCCATGTTTCCCCAGCATATGTTAGATCAGGGATCACATACTGATCAAAAACTTAATTTTTTAAAGCAAAATAATTGCAAAAAGAATATTAAATGATGCACAGCCAAAGGAGTAAGCAGGATTCAGAAGTGGCTACAACACAATGGATCACATCCAGTTTTCAGCAAGTAAGTGAAAGACACAACAAGTATACCATGTCTCTGTACACAGCTTTCATTGAGTATAAAAAAGCATTTGTCTCAGTATTTCAGCATGCAATAATTAATGCATTGCTCAACCACGGCATACACACTGCTTACATAAACTTACTACAATCATTATATGAAAAAACAATGGTGACAATTTGCCTTAATGATCTTAAAGTGGAAATCAACATAGAATGAGGTGTATGACAACGTAATAACAATGTCACCTATCCTTTTTTCAGCCTGCCTTGAAGGAGTATTTTGCAAATTAGACTGGGCAAAAGATGAAATAAAAATCAATGGCTCCTATTTAAACCATTTAAGACTTGTAGATAATGTTGCACAAGATCCAGAATTACTACAACGACACGTACAAAAACTGCACCAAACAGGAGAACTATATGGCATTAAAATAAACCTGACAAATATTCAGGTTATGTTAAATAAATTCACCAAAGAAAGAAAAAATTTATATCTGGAGAAGAATTAGACCACTACATATATCTTGGCCAATGGATCTCAATGGAAGGTGGTACAATAAAGGAAATTGAATGGTGTTTTAAATGTGGTTGGCAGCAGTCATTCAGCAAGTTAAACATAATTTTCAAAACAACCTCCCTCTATGCCTGAAGAGAATTTTTTTTCTTTCTGTGTGTGCTATCTGCTCTAACATATTTTGGTGAAACCACACAATCAGTACAAAAGCAGTTTCACTGTCATACAATATTTTCCCTCTTTTCCTCACACTTTTTCCCACTGTGAATAAGATCAAATACATTTCAAAAATCATTTGGTTCTTATTGGCTACTGTTGGCTGTTGTAAGTACATACCCTACAACAGCCAACAGTGTTGGTTCCTGGACACTGCCCTGCAGGGCTCTTTTGGCTTAGGCTGCTGGTGAAACTGGACCCCTAGCTTCCACAGAGGCATCACCTCATGTGATTCCCAATAGGTATTGTCCAAATTCCTTACCAGTACTGACTAAACAGGACTTCATGGGCTCCTTAAAATACAAGATTTTGAAAATGGACCTGCATTTTGAAACAGTTCTGTGCTGTAAAAAAGTCAATGTAAATGTTTTAACAAATTTAGGTTCTGCCTGTTGTATATTGTAAGATGTCTTATTACTGTGTGTAGTTCTGGTTTCTGCTGACTACAGATTTTACATGAATATGGGTTTTTTTTGTTTTTAATTACACCTTTCAGTCCTGTTATTCTGTTCTGTTCTGTTCTAATCTGCTCTATTCTATTCTACTCTATTCCATTCCATTCCATTTTATTCTATTCTATTTCACTGGGAGATCAGTGGCGTTTTGCCTATGCCATGTGCTACTTCTGGGTGTTTCTAGCTTTGGCCACTCATTGTCAACAGTGGCATTCTCTTGCAGCAGTAACAGAAGTAGAGAAGTATCTTCTCCTTCTGGCTTCTGCCTGTGCTACCTTCTGTGCCTGCAACCTGACCATTTCTGGGCATGTTTAGTGCTGTTATATATGTGTGCATAATTAACCCAACTGTGAGATCACAGGCATGGAACACTTCTACCCAGCAACATCTGACACATATCAGCTGACAAACGGCCATGAGTCAGCCCCCCTCCCCCAAGAACCAAGAAAGTCATGTGGAGTTACTTCTGAGTAGATTCATGTATTGTTCCTCACCTGTAGAAATCTTGCCAAACTAAAACAATTATTTGCATCACTATAGATATACTCTGGGAATTGCTCGGGAGGAGCCATATTTACCCTCTTCCTCCCTACCAAACATTCTATGCTTTGTTACTTCTTGCTCTCTGCAATGCAGCCTCTCTCTCCTGAGAATCCAGCCTCTGTTCACCACATCAGAGTAAACCACCTGTTTAAACTTGTCCACCTTTGTCCCATCACATATTAAAGATTTCTTCCCCTCCCCCCCCACACTTCTACCAGTGGATAACATTCAGTAGCAGGAGAAACAAAGCCAAATTAATCCAAGAATTACTTTTCTAAAACATTTAAGAACTTGCCAGCCTTATTACTGAGGTAGAAAGGAGATCAATGTTTGGAGCAGCAAATGTTATACAGATATATTTTTGATGTTCACTGGAGGACTGGTGGATTGCACTTGAATGCAGTTGTCTGGCTGAACCCTTCATCACACTAGTAGGAGTTATTTTCTCCTCTTAATGGAAAATAGGCTACTGCTAATACTTGGAAGCAAGCTCTGATAACAAGCACAATCCAGATACCTCTGACAAAAATCATTCAGAGCTCATACAATATGAAAGTAGCCATTGTATTAGAGGCAGTCTGGCTAGGAATTATCCAAACTGAAATCAGTGATTTAAAAGGTTGGGTGGGGAAGAAATAACAGAGCAATCTTTGAAAACATTTGTGTTTACACTCATAAATACTACATTGCTGCTGTTCTGAATCATCCCATTTCAAACTGCACATCCATTATTTGTGTCTACTAAAAGGAAAAAAAGCATGGTGATTTGTTCAGTATCATTTGTATTTTCTTATTTTTCTGACAGTAATATTTGTTTCTGCCTATTGTTAACAAAGTTGGAGAAGAAAAATCATTCAAGAAACTGCACATCTACAGTCTTATGACTAATGTTCATACTTATCTACATATCTTTCCAAATAGGTTTGTTTTTTAATCATAAGAAAATGCATTTTTGGAACATGCATGTACAGATATTTCTGTGTATATATTCCCAAATAGATTGGCTTAGTTGTGTATTTTCTTAACTGCAATTTGCAATGCAACATTCAGACATGTAGATTTTTTATTTTTACTAGTGGCCAATCCAAACAGTATATTTGTGTAGCTTTTATAATGGTCTTTTTTTCCTTTATTTCCTGGAAATTAAGGAATTGTCCCTCCAGCTGTAGGGCTGCTATCAGTTTTTTTTTAAAATACAATTCCTATTCAAACCTTTTCAACCAAGCCTATCATTAACCAGAAACAGGTTCTAAAGCTTTTTCATCCCCTTGGGTTCACTAAAATCCAAGATAAGTTTCTGGCTATAGACAAACAACTTTGTAACTTGCATAGAACCAAAGTTAAGACGAAACAACTCCACTTTACTGCATGCTTTAAAACAATAATTATGCAGATTTACAACCAATGGATATACATATATGAATAATTTTACACAACAGCAACAACTAAACTCAAGGAGCAGGAATCTTGGTTTAGAAGCCTGCTCAGTTTCTCCTTCAACCAACCTAATTGTTCCTTTTCAGGGCCATATATTTTCAACCACAGAGTACATAAACTATCACATAATATATACACACCACAGGGCAACTGTTCCAACTTTAGCAAGGATGCGCAGCCCTAGCTGCTGAAAACAAAAAGTCTCACTTTTCTTCAATTGCATTCTCTTGAGCTTCCCCTTTGTTGGTTCCAAACACCTGCTCTGACAGTTCCACTTTGTTTTTCCAGCTGTTAGACAGAGTAAGGGCCAACCCAAAAAAGTTCACTTGAATGGTTTTCTGTCACTGAAGTGTACTCTCTCCCCGTCCCTCACTCCCTCCGACTTTCTCTCTCTCTCTCTCCCTCCCCCCTTTAGATTAATTTTTTCCATGGCCTGAGCAAGCTTGAATCTCCTACTATAGAGCCCTCACACAGGTTTAGAAATACTTTTATTACAAGAAATATGATATACATATTCAGGGAGGAAAAAGAACAAGGAGTTAAGGGTTCATAAATTTCTAGTAGTTATTACCAGATTACTTTATTTACATGTTGTCTTGGCATCTATTTTTTTCCCCCTTTCTCTCTCAAGCACTTAAATCCGCTATCTCCATAACGGCAGAAAGTTGTTTGCTTCTTGATTTATTATCATTGTAATTTTACCACCAGGCAAGCTACTTGTAAGATTTTCCTGCCTTGACTGCAAAAATAATTTGTAGAATCTTGTCCCTATGGACTTTGGGTTGAAGAAGAAATAGTGTTTATACAGAGTAAGCACAGGGTCATCATCCAGAGCAGAGGCCTATTTTAGCAGCTATGTGTTATGTTGCTCAGCAGTTGAACAGGTGTAAAAAATTATGCATTGAGTTTCTTATGCTTCAGCACATAAAGTGTTGAATCTATTCAGTATAAGCTGGGAGTATCTGGGTGTTCTCCCAGCACTTTCTAACCTATTTTCCCAATCTTCTCTAAGGAGTCTTTTTGGAAATTATTTATGACATGTTTTTCCTTAGCTTCTGTAAAACTTCTGAACTGAATACAGCTAATCAAAACTTACCCCGATCAACTTCTTGAGATACACTGCTAACCTGGCCAGATCTGTGGTATTAGCATTTCACCATTTATAACCAATTTCAGGCAAGTGGCTAAAACTTCCCTTTCCTGTGAGTTTACTGGTCTGTTATAGCTTCCTTTTTCTTGTATTGTTACATTTGAATACTGGCACAGCTGATATTAAATATGTATTTTGTAGCTCATCTTAAAAATGGTGACTCTGATCTTGTGCCTTGTTTAATTCATAAGGATACTGAGGAAAAGAAATTCAAGTCTAAAGGGACTTTTGTGCTTCCACCTTCTATAGTTACTTTGAAAAGGATTGCAGCGATCAGAAGAGGAGACAGCAAAAATTTAGGATGGATTATTCCAGTGTTGATGTGTACAAGAAATGTCAGATATTATCCTTCAGACTAAGGGTATGTAACCTTACTATCTTTGCTCATATATTCAGAAGTCTTCATGTGGACCTGTTGTGTCTACTGCAATAATGTAAGTTCTAGAATACAGGTATTTGAATAAAATGTCTTCGTAAAGAGTTGCTGATATTTGAGTAGAGAGGGTGTCCATTGCCTCTATTATTTAACAAATTTTCCCCAGGTTATTTACCTCCAGTAAGACAAGAAATACAAATCATTTACATACATATATATATATATATATATATCACACACACACACACAAACACACACACACATACCAATTACTTTGTTGGGGAATACATGAGAAGATTTTGGATTCAATTAATTATCTTTACTATAAGGAATGCATCTTTAACTTTCACACACAAAGACACACTCTCTCACACACACAAATGTCTCCCCAACTCCCCCAGCAGTAAACAATAAAAGTTTTATATATATATATTTGTTTTTTTAAGCTCTCGCGGGTACTTACATTTGTGCTTTTTAGCTTCCTTCGGGTATTATCC
>BHFT01002240.1:0-27621 GCA_004320025.1 Laticauda laticaudata
TCTGTTTATGCAATTTTTTGCCACTTTTTGGAGTGGATGACAACGGATGGAGCCACCCCCGAAATTTTGCTTGTCCACTGTGTCCTTTATGCATTCATTTTGCATCCATCGGCCAGTGGGACCTAGCCTGTAGCTATGATGAACTAGAGAACAAATAAGAGCAAAAGATTGGAGCAGTTAATATAGCAGATTTTAATCTTTATAACAAAAGACAATGCAAACAATGGCCAGAATGTAAACATATTTGTGTATTTATTCTGTTTCTGTACTGCCAATTTAGATCAATTTTTAACAGTTTACACAAGGAGTCCTTGTGGGTTTTTACTCCAATACTTTAGGGTTCAATGTTCATCTCTATTTCCATTTCTAGGTCACTGAGCCTGTGTTGTCTGAAGACATTTTCCCAGTCATGAGCCAGCATAACTTCATACTACACTGCGGAGCTGCAGTGGAATATGAAGTGCTTTTACTTTTGCACCAAGTAGTATCTATTTATCTATTTGCATTTACATGCCTTCAAACTAGCAGGTTGGCAGGAGCCAAGGCAAGTGATGGGAACTCTATCATGCAGTGGTTGGATTCAAACTTCCAGACCACAGACTTTCTCCGACGTTGTTTAAGTCCACTGAGCCACTGCTCTTGTCAGATCTGCCATTTTCAGCTTCTCTGCTTCTCTAGCATGCTGCCATAAAATGCATAGGTGGGAGAAGGAATTTGGGGTAATAAAGTTCAGGCACAAAAATGGAAAATAAATAGTAGGAGACATTGACAAATCTGTGACTGATAATGAGAACAATAAATAGTACATTGGAAATATAAATAGTTTTACAGATTAGAAATGTCAGATTAAATAATGGGATTTCCTGTGTATTTTCTTAATACTCTCTTCAACTATGGATACATCAACTGTAATGTAACTAAGTATTGGAGCAAAATAATAAAATTATGGTTTTATTGGCAATAGTAATTTTTAAAGGTCAGAGACAAAGTAAAAATATTCAGTGTTGAAAAATAAGTTTAGTTAATATCATTGTGAGAAATACTTTCTTTCAAAGCAAGATTTTCACTCCACGGCTGAAAAGTTGTGGTTAGAAGACTGAGAGATGAAAGAAAGTAGAGCTGTCTCATAAATATTTCTGCAATGCTTTTTTAACCAATAATTTGGCATTCTAGATAATAATTCGACAATAGAGCAGTGGTTATTCAAGGATTTGCTCAGAAAACGTAGAAATATATTGATATTTTGCTGCCACTCTAACAGTAGTACTGAACAGCACTTTATAGTCAAAGAAAAAAACCACACATGTGGTTTGAATGTGTCACAGTTCCAAACCAAGCCAGCAAAATAAGAGGCCACACTGTGAGCAGAAAGGTCTCTTTACTGGAGTCTCAACTTGGCATGTGGTGAACAATACAAGTAAAAGGGTTTCTAGCCAGCATTACTGGCTTCTGCTAGCCAATTGGCTATATGGATTCAGCAGCTCTGTCCACCTGTTCCTGGTTGCTCCTGACTGGCTCCAGCAAGTACTTTTCTGGCCCAGCTCTAGCAAGTACTCTTCAGGCCTGGATGGCTTCCTTCCTGGCTCTTCTCCCAGCATGAGTCCCATCACCCGACACCCATCTGTGGCCCCATTTATCCATCTCTTCCTGCACAGGTGTGGCAACTCCTAAACAGCGCATTGTGGCCACTTTGAATGGCACACTGTCGATGTTGACAGGCAGCCACCTCTACCAAGGGGAACATATCCAGAAGAGAAAAAGGATATGCACATATTAGTGGACCTGTGGCCCACCTTCAAGGGATTTTCCTTATGAAACTTGTTGATCAGTCTTTCCATACATTTTGGCTCCTCACCCATGAGGCCTCAGCCATGGGATACTCTTTCCATGGACTAAGTACTGCAAGGGCCTCCTATGCACCTGAGAATCTAATACTTGGCCTATTTCATAGTGGGTGTCCCCATCCACCATTATGGGTCTGGGAAGTTGTGGGGTTGAGGGTCTACTGCTTGATGCCACCATCTGCTTCAGCAGGCTGCTATGGAGGATTGGCTGGACATTTCCCAGTAGGGGTGGGAGTTTTAACTGTACTGTCACAGGGTTGATTATTCTGTTTATGGGGAATGGACCCAAGAATTTCAGACCCAACTTTCTGCAAGGCAATTCAGTTTAAGGTACTTTGTGGAGAGGCACACCTTTTCCCCAATATAGAATGGCTTTTGTGATTATCTTTTCTTATCTGCCTGGAATTTTGGGGTCTTAGCTGCTTTTATCGATGCCTGCTTGACATTCCCTCAAACTCCCCTCAGGTTATCCATCTACTCTGTCAGGCTGCCTAGTGAGCGGGCCTTCCAGGGAGTTTGGGAATAGGGACAAAGTCCACCCCATGTACCACCTTAAAAGGGTGCCTGTCCCATGTACAGCATCATTATATGCCACCTCTGCAAATCTCAGAAGTTCTGCCCAATCATTCTGCTGATAGTTGATGGAGATACTGCTCAAACATCGCATTGGCTCTCCCCACGTGGATGGAATATAGAGCTGAGACCTTGCAAGGAACCAATCACCCAAAACTCCCCACCCCAATTTGGCCATAAATTGGACTCCTCAGACTGATATTATCCTTTGTACCCCGTGTAGCCAGTAGACATGGATCAGGAACAATTTGGCCAGATTACTAGCCAAGGGTAAGCCTGGATGTTGAGTTCGCGAAGAATGAGACTCGAGACCAGCATAACTTCAGCTCTTTTATTTCGTTGTTAGATTCCATCTGATCAGGAGCCGCGGCAGCCCTTTTTTATAGAGAGGCTGCTCGCGGCTCGCGGCCAATGATGGCTCCTTAATTCTCCCACTGCTAAGGCGGCCAATCATAGGCTAGCTATTTTTGACCAATCACTGTCGAGTAGAACACCAATCAGATTTGAGTATTTGTGACCAATTGGAATAGAATATTTTGGAGTATGCTAATATGTAACACCCCTCCTCTCTTGGTTTGGCCCTACCCTAACGTAGTCACGTAAGTAGGCAGGGCTTTTATGTTGTCTAGTTTGACCCTGCGCAGTTTAGTTTATGCTATTGTCTTCGGCGGCTTCGGATGGAATCATTGTTTCTCCCATCTTTCTCTCTGTGGAACCTCCTGGAAAGTGAAGTCAGCACATGCCACTCCCTACCTGGTAACGGGCTGGTAGAGTCTGCTCAGCTCTCCTTCCAGAGTTGCTTCTTGGTCTCCTTGTGCCTCCTGTTCCTCTCACAAAGTCTTCTTCAGGTTAAGTAGTTTGTTTCTTTCTGAGTTTATTTGAGATTGTGGTTTTGTGGGTTGTTTGTTTTTGCAGTGTTTTCTTGTTCTGACGGAGGGTCTCCCCCTCCCCTCTTATTTGTGTTTGAGGGGTCTCCCCTCCTGTGGTTGGGATTGTATATTGTTTTTGTTTAATGTTTTGTTGTGGTTTCTGGCAGTGTGTGTGTTGTTCTTCGTGCCTGGCTGTGTCAGTGGTTCGTTCCAATCTTTCTTGATCTTAATTGATTCAATGTGTCTCCTCCAGCTTCTTCGATTGTCCTTTTTCTAATCTATATCGACGCGGGGTCCTGTTTATTTGTTGGTGTATTTGTTTTGCTGGTACCCACGAAGCGGGTGGCCCCGGTGATATTTTTTAAGCATAGACTAGGTTCCCTGGTTCGATGTGCGGTGTTTGCTGGAGGAACTCTGTTGGTTTTTCAGGCCTATATGTGGGGTGTAATCTATCCAGATATGATCTTAATTTTCTCTGCCGCATTAATAATTCTGCTGGGATTTTATTTTGTAGTGGAGCTAGGTGGAATGTGTTGTATGTTGAGCATTTTTATAAATTTTCTCTTGTATGTCTCCTGTGTCTAATTTTTTCTATGGTTCTTTGGTATACTGGACCATGCCTTCTGCCCGCCCATTCCATAGCCGGTCGCGCTGGTGCTGTCAAAGCATGCCTTATTCCAGGTTCAGTGAGGAATTTTTCAAAATGTCAATGTTGTGAGCTGTGGCCCATTATCTGAAACTAATAGGTCTGGTACCCATGTGTGGTGAAAAGTTTTCTCAGTTGCTTGATAACTGCTCCCTGTAGTTGTTGAGTTCATGATGCTTACTTCCCAGCAATTTGAGTAAGCGTTTACTACTTGATTAAAAATGTGTGTCTTTTGTTAGCCCTCGAAATTCCTATGTGATTCTGACCAGGGTCCCTCGATGTTTCCCAGTCAAATATAGTGCTGAAGGAGGTGCAGGTCAGGATCTTTGGCACTTTGACGCAGGTTTCTACCCCATCTCCCAATATCCTTATCCATCCCTGCCACCATACATAACTCCTGGCCAGGGATTTCAATTCGTACGATACTGGGTGTCCTTCATGTAAAAATATTCGAGTACTTGTGTCATGTAATGCTTCTGGTATTACCACCCGATCCCCCCATAGAATGCAACCTTTTAAACAATGACAGTTTCAGTTTGCCTGTTCTGGCAATGGTTTAAATTCACATCTGTCTCATTTTCTTGGCCACCTTTTCCTCACCCAGTTTAACCAAAAACCTGTGGACATCTTTGTCTCTGTGGCTCGCTTTGCAATGTCCCACTGTGGTTAATGGGGTAGGTTTGATAGTGTCTCAATCTGTAAGGGGGATGTGGTTCGGTGCCGGTCACTCCCTAGTTTCAGGTAAGGGGAGTATGGGCTCAGCGCAATCAGCATATTGTGAAATGTCCTGTCTGGTCAGTGAATTAATTTATTAATTGGTATGGGCAAGGAACTCGGGACCATGCTTGTCATCGTGGGGGAGAGTATGTTTGGGAGTGGCCCTGTTCCCAGCTAATATTTCCCAATTAGGGGATTGTGGTCTGTAATAAGTGTAAAGGTTCTATCGAATGATGGTTATTGCATGGAAACCGTTTTGATGCCAGATATTGCTGCTAACACCTCTCTGTCAACCTGATGTAGTTTCCTTTCCATTTTGGATAGTGTTTTGGTGGTTAGGAACACGATCGGTGTTTTCTCTCCCATCTGGCAGCGTGTGGCCTGAAGTAGGCTCAAATGCCGGAACGGTGATCGCTCGCAAGTGACTGTCAACTTCGGTAGTGTCTTGCTGTTATTGTATTAAACAGATTCTGGATGTTATTAAAATCTTTTATTTTCTGAACGTTGTCTCTTTCTTGTCATCCCCAGGTCCAAGTGGCGCCTTGGTCCAGTTAATCTATGTAGTGGTTCCTGCATCGTTTGCATTTTGTGGCAGAAAAATTGTAAAAATGATAAGTCCCAAGAACTGCTTATAATACTACTTTGTTTTTTGGTCTTGGTGCTTCTTTTGTCGCTTTGGATTTTTTTTATCCTGTGGGGGTGATGCCTCTTTATCGATTAGATACCCCAGCGAATTCGACTCTTTGAGGTGGCTAGGCTGACACTTTTCTTTTTTGACTTGAATCCCACCTTTTGTGAATCTTGTAATACTATTCTGAGACGGGCTTCTCTACTTGTCTCTCATCCGCTGGCCTGACACTAGTACGTCATCAAAGTATGGGACTACCCTCTTTTATTTCCTGTGTAACAAATGCTCCATACAGGCTTTGACCACCCTTGGTGCACGCTGTACCCTCCTAAATTGGCAGTCTTCTTGGATTTGAAGACTCCCCTATATCACAATCATTTTGTACCTGCTGTTTCCGGGTCGAACTGGCTTGCGCAAGGTCGAGCTTTGCGAAAACCTTGCCTCTCCCCAATGAGTGTAATAGGTGTTGCGCTACTGGAACAGGATATGCGCTTTGCTGTAGTGCATGGTTTAGGATGGCCTTGTAGTCACCAAATATTCTCATGGACCCATCTGGTTTAATTGGGGTTACGATTGAGGTTTCCCATTTAGCATGGTCAACTGGTTCCAATAGGCCTTGTGCTATGAGTTTATTTAGTTCCTCATCAATCTTTGGTTTTAATGTGAAGGGGACTCGCCTCGCTTTTAACCTAATTGGAGCTATTGTCAGATTTAAATTAAATGATATGGGGGACTCTCAGTACTTGCCTAGTTTCCCATCGAAGATGTCCTGGAACTCCCTCATTAGATTCTCCTCCCAGTCTGTCTCGGTGACGCTGTTGATGCCGGTCACTCCGATTCCCAGAGGTTCGAACCACTCGATAGTTCGAATAGTTCGATAGGCTTGTTAGATAGCTTGATAGTTCGATAGTTCGATAGGCTTGGGCGGTTCCAGTCTACGATGGTTAAAGGCAGAATTTTTGTGTGTTCTTTGAATGTGATTTGGAAGTGTCTGAGTCCAACTACAGGGATCCTGTTTCCTTGATAGTCTTTTAGTATCAGTGTTTGGTTTTCTAATTCTGTTCTGCCTATATGCGGTATCAGTCTTTTAATGGTATTCCATGATACGATTGATAGGTATGATCCGGAGTCCACCTCCATCTCACATTCTTGGCCCTCGATGCTGACTGCCACCTGTACCTTCCGGCCTTTGGTTGCGTTTGAATGACCGATGGTTATAGTTTGGTGTGTTTCTCCTTTTCTGTAGTTTTCGTTTAGCCGCTTGCCTCTGCTTTCTCGACTCTCACAGCTCAATGTCTGTCTTTCTTTTATCCTTGGTGGTGTGTTGTCTCTACGTCGGGGGCTGTAGCTCTTATGGCTTCAGCAGACTCTTGCTATGTGTCCCCGTCTCTCTCAGTACCTGCACATGGCGTCTAGGAAATGGCACTCGGAACGGGGGTGGTCTCCTCCGCAACCGGAGCACTGGAACCCTGACTTACATCCTTTCTTCTCCCGTCTATTTTGTTCAGCCTGGAGTCTGTGGATCTCTTCTTCATCGTCGTCGATCTCAGACAACGATTTGCTATCCTCGTAGTGTGTGATGGTCTTGTGTATGTTCTCTGACTTTTTCTCTGGAATTTGGCTTGTTTCTGCCAGTGTTTTTGGTGTTGTCGCATTCATTTGTTGCATTNTCTCTGGAATTTGGCTTGTTTCTGCTGGTGTTTTTGGTGTTGTCGCATTCATTTGTTGCATTTTGGCTGCTGATTTTTAGCTGCTTCAGCTGCCATGGCCTCAGCGATAGCCTCAATGACTGTAATTTTTGGTCGGGTTAGCAGTCGGCTTTGTAAAGTGAGATCTCTTAGACCAAGGACCACACAATCCCTCATGGCCTCATCCATGTTGAGGAACTTGCATGCCCCTCCAATGTCCCTGAGAGCCACTATGCGGTCTGCGATACTCTCATCTTCTCTCTGGTCCCATTTGTAGAACTCGTGTCTCCGAATAAGATTGGAGATGGTCGGTGCGTAATGAGCCTTCAGCAATTTTTCCAAATCTGGCCAGGCCATCTGCTTTACATCCTCTGGTGTGGCTAATGCCTTGGCCATCTTGAACACTGTGGGCCCACAGTGCGTCAGAAACATGGCTCTCTTTCTGTTGTTGGAAATTTGTTGCAAGTCGTTGCTTTCTAGGAACATGAGGAATCTGTCGATGTAAGATTCCCAGTCCTCCGTCGCTGGATTGAATGGTGCAGGTGGCGAGTTGGTTCCAGCCATTTCATCTGCTCAGTTCTCATTGCCATTTGCTCAACTGGTCTCCTTGTCTCACAATCCCACCTTCGTTGCCAGTGTTGAGTTCATGAAGAATGAGACTCGAGACCAGCATAACTTCAGCTCTTTTATTTAGTTGTTAGATTCCATCTGATCAGGAGCCGCGGCAGCCCTTTTTTATAGAGAGGCTGCTCATGGCTCGCGGCCAATGACAGCTCCTTGATTCTCCCACTGCTGAGGTGGCCAATCATAGGCTAGCTATTTTTGACCAATCACCATCAAGTAGAACACCAATCAGATTCGAGTATTTGTGGAACAATTGGAATAGAGTATTTGGAGTATGCTAATATGTAACACTGGACGTGCAATGAAGTGGGCCTGCTTAGAAATAAGGTCTATTACTGTCCAGATCACTGTTTTCCCATAGCTCTCTAAGAGGTCCACAATAAAATCCATAGTGATCTCCTCCCATGGCCTAACAGGGTCAGCAATCAGTTGCAATTGCCCTGGCAGTTTCTCCTGGGCTGGTTTTCATAGCAGCACAGGTCAGGAAGCTTTTTTTTTTTTAAATTATTAAAAAACTTTATTAAATACAAAAAGTTAAAATATACAAATATACGAAATTGAAAGACAAGAAATCATACAAGTAAACATCACAGCGCTTTCTATGATAAAACTGATTAAATTTTCCTTCAATACATTTGATAGTGAGTTAAATATTTCATAATTAATATTTGGTGGCAATTATTTCCTACATCCTATAGGTTATCTGTTGTTTATACTCTATAAAACATAATAAGCTATTATTGATAATTGTTATTGGATTATAATGTGTTTTTACAAATATATTCTATCTCTTGCTTAATCAGAGAGCGAGAAAATCTAGAACTAACATTTGTAAATTCCTGTCTTTTGATATATATGTCATAATATGGTTTGCAGATTCATTTTTCCTCCTTAGTTCCCACTTTCTTTATTTTGCGCTCTAGCCAATCGTACCATTTATCCCAAGTCGAATAAAATTCCAAGTCATCCTTTCCTTTTAATTTTAATATGAGCTTCTCCATTTCAGCACATTTGTAAACTTTTTGAATGATAAAATGTATTGGTGGTATATTAGGCGTTTTCCAGTTTTGTGCCAGTTAGATTCATGCCGCTGTTGATATGTGAATAATCAAATCTTCTACTTTGGAGGAATAACCTTCTTTGATAATGCCCAGGAGGTACAATTTAGGTTCCCACTCCAATCCACCTTGGACAGTTTCCTCTATCCAAGTTTTAATTCTGATCCAAAAAATTTTACCACTGGACATGTCCACAAGAAATGAAAGAAGGTGCCATGGTTTCCCTTGTATTTCTAACAGGTTGGGTTTACTGTTGGATACATTTTTGCCAATTTGGAGGGTGCTAGATGCCATCTATATATCATTTTATATAAGTTTTCTTTATAAGATACAGAATTTTTTACTGTAAGATTTCTCTGCCAAATTTCTACCCAATTGTCTAGGTCTACATTATGGCCAAAGTTTTTTGCCCATGCTATCGTTGGTCCTTTCATGATTTCTTCTGCTAATTCGTATTATAGTAAATAGTTGTATAATTTACATATCATATTTTTCTCTGGGTCCAAAAATATCTTATCAAATTGAGTATTTTTTATTTCTAGTCCAAATTATTTTAAGTCCTTCTCATATCTCATTGCTTTTTAGAAATATGAACAACAATCAATAATTGGGCAAGAGCTAGTCTCGCGGCAATGGTGACATGGATTATTAAATATATTATCTCTGTATTATATTTCCCCACATTGATTCCCAATAAGAAAATTTCAGGTCTGGACTCTATTTTAATTTTACACACCTCTTCAAACCAGTTTCTGATTTTCAGCCAATATATTTGGGCTTTTTCACATTTCCATCATGCATGATAATATGTTCAAATTTCTTTATTGCATTTCCAGCATTTAGGAGATAATTTTGGACGCATTTTTGCTAGTTTTGATGGTGAAATGTGCCATTGATAAAACATTTTTAGTAAATTTTCTTTATATGATGCCGTCAGGGTAATTTTCCTATTTCTGTCCCATAAAATTTGCCAGTCTTCCAGATTTATACCGTATTCAAAATCTTTCATCCAGGCCAGCATCATTTCTTTCACCTTTTCTTCTTCCAGTTTACATTCCAATAGTACTTTATAAAAAATTTCAATCAATTTCTCATCTTCTCCTAATAATATTTTGTCTAATTCTGATTTCCATTTACTAATACCCCATTCTTTCATATCTTTACTATACCTTGATTGTAATTGTAAGTAGGCCTACCATTCTATCTCAAATCCCAAATCTTTCAGCTCTTGTTTTGTTTTTAAGTTTCCCTTCTCATCTAATATGTCCTCATATGTAATGACCTGTCCTTGTCGCAATAAATGTGGGTACATTAAAGCTTCCAATGAAGATAGCCAAGTTGGTATTTCAACGTAGAATTGAGATTTAGTTTTGTTCCATGCACTTAGTAAGGTCTGCCTAATTTTGTGCCTTTGAAAATAACCATGAATTTTATGTTATGAATTTTATGCCACAAAAAAGCATGCCACCCTGCCTGTAGGTTATATCCTTCTAATGTTAATATTCTTTTGTTTTTAACACTTATCCAATCTTTAATGCAGGTCAGAGTGGCCACTGTATAGTATATTTCCCAGTCCAGTAAACCAAATCCTCCCCTTTCAGTAGCATCCTGTAACAATTTCAATCTAATTCTGGGCTTTTTCCCTGCCAAATAAATTTTGATACTGATTTATCAAATTGATTAAAAAAATTTTTTTTCTAATTTTACCAGAACATTTTGGAATAGAAACAGTAATTTTGGTAATATGTTCATTTTTATTGATGCAATTCTCCCCGTAAGAGAAAGTCTTAGACTGCTCCATTTTCTGAAGTCTTCAGCTATTTTTTTAATTCGTGGGGAATAGTTATCCTCTTTAAAATTGTACATTTTGTCGAAATTACAATTTCCAAATATTTAATTTTGTTTGTCATCTGGATGTCCATTATCATTTTAAGTTTTCTTTTTGTATATTTGTCATATTTTTAGTAAGTATTTTAGTTTTTCCTTATTAATTTTTTAGCCCCACTACTTCACCAAATACCTCTAATTTCTCTATAAGTTTTAGTCCCGAATTTTGCGAATCTTCTGAAATAAAAACCAAATCATCAGCAAAGGCTTGTAGTTTGTATTCTTCTTTCTTTATTTTTAGTCCTTTTATTTCCGGTTCTTTTTTAATTATTCTCGTTAGTGTCTCTAAAGTCAAAATAAGTAATAATGGTGATAATGGACATCCCTGCCTTGTTCCTTTTTATATTTCAAATTTGTCTGTTGTATGGTCATTTATCAATATCTTAGTTTGTGGTTTATCATATATGGCAGCTACTACATTTAGAAACTTTTGCCCAAAATCCATATACTTAATTTGTTACAGAACAAAACTCCATTTTACATTATCAAAGGCATCCAGGAATAATAATGCTACCTATTATCCACTGCAGTCTTCATAATACCATATGGTATCTCAAATTGTCCTAATGTTTTTGCTAAGATGTCTATGTGGAAGGAAGCTATTTTGGTCTGGGTGTATAAACTTATTTAGTATTTTCTTGAGTCTTTCTGCTATTATAGCTACAAAAATTTTATAGTCCACGTTTAGGAGAGATATTGGCCTATAATTTCCTATACTTGTTAGATTATTTTTTTCTTTTGGGATGATCGTAATTGTTGCTTCTTTCCACAAGTTTGGAATTTTTGCCTTATCCAGGACTTCATTAAATAATTTGAGTAATCTGCCACCTAATATTTCTTGTTGGGATTTGTATAGTTCAGCAGGGAGTGCATTTGGACCAGTTGCCATATTATTATTTTGTTTATTTATTGTCCAGATCACTTCTTCCAAATTTATGCTTCTATTCAATAAACTTTTTTCCTCTTCTGATATTCTTGGAAGATTTGCTTTCTTAAAATATTTTATCACTTTTTCTTCTGTTATAAAGTCTTCTTTTTTATATAGATCCTCATAGAATTTCTGGACTATATTTCTTTTTGTTTCTTCTTGATAACATATTTCCCCTGTTCATTTTGTAGTTTAGTGATCCATCTTTTTTCCACTTGATTTTTCAAATTCCAGGCTAGCCATTTTCCTGGTTTATTGGCTTTCTCAAATATATTTTGTTTTATTCTTTTCATTTTTTTGAGCTAAATCTTCTTTTTCCAACAGATTTATTTTATGTTTTATTAAGTCCATTCTTGTTTTTATCTCTTTCTGCTTCAGTTCTTCTTGTAGTTTCATCTCTAGGTTTCTATATTCCATTTCTAATGCTTTTCACTGTATCTTCTTTTTCTTATTTTTATTCTCTATATAATTTATCACTAGTCCTCTCATAACTGCTTTAGCTGTATCCCGGGTGTTTTGTAAGGATGTATCTTCTTTATTTTCTTCAGAGAAGAGTTTTATTTCCTTTTCCAATTTAATTTTAAATTCCTCCTCTTTTAATATTGTTCTTTGTAGGGTCCATCTTGGGGTTTTGAACTGGCCTTTCCAGCAAAACCTGATGTAATTATGATCTGCCCACAAACTTGGTTCAATTTCTATTTTCATTATTTCAGAGATGAGCCTCTTAGGCATCCAAACCATATCCAGTCTCCACTAGGGCTGATGTCTGTTTGAGTAAAATGTGAATTGTTTCTTGTCTTGTCTTGGGTGATGTTCTCTGCATGCATCATCGATTTTAGCCTCGTTTGCCAAATCATGAAATCATGAAAAAATTTTGGTATTATCTTTCTTCTTGTTATTTTCTTATTTTCACCTTTATAATCCTTTATTATATATATAATTGCACTGAAAGTATATATATAAAGCATTATATATATTAAGTAGACAGTTATTCTATAGGCATGTTTTATCTTGATGTTAGGCAGTATTTTTTAATATATGTAGAAGTATTTATCTCTATAGGCATTTCTTATATTGCTGTTGTGGAAAATATTTCTTTAACTTTTCACTTGTTGTAAAACGTTATAACTCATTCTTGCAATCAGTTACATCCCTCTTCTATTATTGTCCCATCTAAATCAATTTGAATCCATCTGTTTTCTTTCATGAAGAAAGGTAAATATTGCCTAACTGGAATCTGTCTGTTGCAGGAAGATGTAAATTTTATTAGATTACATGACTAGAGATTTACAAGGTAATTAGAGAACTAAGAACAAATAATTTTCTGTGTATAAGAAGGACAAGACATCATTCTGTATTTTGTAGAATTTTCCTCCCATGTCCCTTGTGATATGCTAGGAAGTTCTTCCCAGATTCTTTAACTTTGAGCAAAGAATAAAAGTCTGCTTTATTTAATTTGCAGGCCTCTGTTTAAGTCTTTGTTTTGGTTCAATTTTGGCTTAAGTGTATTGCCACACCTTACATTTCATCAAATATATCTCTAAAGCTTTGTTCCACCATCTTGGCTTCCTCTTTTACTCAGAATCAGAAGATTTTAGCCACCCACATCTGAGAAGATCAAGCTACCAGTTTCTACAGTAGTGAACTAAAATTATGAATCTTTATCTTTCCCTGGCAGTTTTTTTTCTCAGTACATTTTCTTATTTGGCTTGCCTTATAATCCTTCTTCCTTATTCTATAAGATAAAAGAAATCCCTAAAATGGTATGGGTCTTGAAAAAGATATAGCAGGCTGTTGCTAGAAAGAGCCTCTTTTGGCTCTTTGTTTGTTTGTTTGTTTGTTTGTTTGTTTGTTTGTTTATGAGGTTTATATTGCCACCTATTCACACATGGTGACATATAAAAACAATAAAACTAATAAAAGAATCATATATAATAAAATAAAATAACCCTCCAGCCCCCACTCTGGTGATAACACATCATACAAGCCATTTAATGGTCTCCATCTCACTCTGCATTCCCTAGGCCCACTGACAGAACCAGATCTTCAGCACCTTCCAGAAGAGTGTTTGAAATTGCCATTCTAATATCTGGGGAATGATGTTCCAGAGAGAAGGAGCCACCATGGAGAAGGCCCTTCTTCTGGGTCCCACCAGGTGTATCTCCCTAGAGGATGGGACTCACAATTTAAGATAGAATAATAACAGTTGAAGGTGATTCAGAAAAAGAAAGCTGGATTTACCTCTGCAGCCTGAAGGGTCTTGTGGAATGCACTGGTGGCACGTCTGGGGCCTTGTTTCAGTTGTGCCCTGGATGAAAGCTCTGGTTTTGGTTTTGGGGCTGGGGTTGTATGTGCCATTACCATGTGGCCCATTTCCCTGCATCTGTAGCATTTAATTGGGTTTCATAGGAGGCATGGTTTGGGGGACTGTTGTGGTGCTGTGATTTGCCATTGGCTGGATGGTCTCTGTCTGGTTGATCTCTCTGCTCAGGGTCCTGAGGCTTTCTCATGTCATTGGCATGTAATCCCCCATCAATTTTTATAGCTACTCAGAACCATTCAAAGAATCTGTTTGATGTCTTGAAAGGCAGCTGCCTAATTTTCTTGTCCAGGCTTGTTCTGAAAAAATGGACCAGCATCCGCTCAGCAAAAGGGTAGCTTCCTTCTGATTCTCCTGAATTCACAAATGTTTTGGATTGCCCTTCTTGCTTTAGTTTGCTGAGCTCATCTTCTGTGTACATGTCCTCCTCTGCCTCCTCAAAGCTGGCCTCTAGCAGCCGTAGGAATTCATCTACATCCTGCAGTTAGGGGGCCCTTCTCTTACAGAGGGTTTCTAGCCATCCTTTTGCTTCTCCCTCTAGCCCCTCAGAAATGGTATTTACCATGGTTCTGGGGAATGGGTAGAGATGTCCATAACATTCTAGGTGGATCTCAGCTGAGTCAAGGAATAGAGCTAGCTGATCTGGGTTCCCATGAAATTTCCCCCTGAGCTGGGGCGGTTCATTGAGCACTGCTCCTCCCTTTTTCTGTGAGCCTGCAGTCGAAGTGGCTGGCCTTCTTCCCTGGCTTTAGTTTGCACAGGGGGAGGGGGCTGCCTGATGCATGGGGGTGATTGGCTGCAGTTTTGGACTCCTTTTTCTTCTGGTGGGTGGAGAAGGAAGGAGGGATATGGTCTCACCTACTTCTCATTTCAAAAGGCTATGTAAAAACTCCCCTCCATTTTGGGCAACATGATCAACCATCATCCCAAATGGTGGCCCAGTCAAATTCCTCCCTCAGCTGCTCTATGGATCTCCCCAGGGATACTCTCAGAGACTTTGGGGGCCTGACCTGTGCCCAGTCCCATATCCACTCTTCCCAGTTCATTCAGGGCCCTTCCCCTTTTTTGGGCATTAGGGGTGGAGAAACCAACCTCAGAATCTTTAGGATTATTCTTTTTCCACCAGTACTCATCTATTTATCTTTCCTCCACTGGAGCAGGTTTCTCCACTTTGGAATTCAAGGGGTGTTGTGTTTGAAGTGGCAGATTGCTTGGCACAGATAAACTCCACAGAAAGGGTATCATACAGATTACTTTTATTTGTCAGGCATTCTCAAATCAATAACTCACAGTCACTGAAGAGATTCTTCTGGGGTGCATATAATCTGTTCCCATTTACATAGGTGAAATGAGAAAGTTTGTCCCAATGTTGAGGGAGCAAACAGCTCCCAGTAGGGCTGGAATTAAAAAACGGCTGACATTAAAAAAAAAAAAACCCCTTGTCTAATTGTAGCCAAGTTCTGTTGCTCCAACAAATTGGAAAGTCTGACTCAGTGGCCAGTCAGAAACACAGATGTGGCCACGTGACATAAAAAGCACATTTCCCAGAAAGCAATCCTTTAAGGGGATAATTCTTAATTTCTAAACTATTTACTCTAACTAAGCACTTTCCCCACCTGGAAATTATAAAATCCACTATTAACTATTAGCTAAGTAAACAGAAGCATAGCATCAAAAATTCACAAATGAGGTAGACACAAGACATGTATAGCTTGAGGCTTCAATCTTCAAGTTCAGTCTTCCTTAGTAGCAGTACCAGGTTGGCTGATTGGCCTAAGTATAGAAGCTTCTTGGCGAAAGTCTGTGGGTCACAGGAATGATCTTCTTGTAAGCTTCATATTCTGAATTCAATTTGGTGAACTAGTTGATCAAAAGCTGAGTTAGGGACTATGGTGCACCAGCTCCTTGGACCATGAGTTTCTTGATGTCCTCTTTGTCTCTTGACGTAAGACAAGGTCTCCTTCTTCGAGGTTAGGAACACTTTGATCTTCCATTTGTGGTGCATCCTGTAGGGGTAGAAAAATATTCTTGGCTTTCCACAGCATTCTCCAGAAGAGTGTTGGCAAGCAGATTGATCTTGTCTTGCATATTGTTATATGTCTTTGAGAATTGAAGTTCCCTAATGGTTGCTGGCCATTCTCACTCTGTCTTCATGCCTTTGTAAGGTGGCCTGGGTAGGATAGTGGATTTTCAAGACCCAAGGGAAAACTGGAACCGAAAAGTCAAATGTTGATGATAAGGCTTTGCCACTTCTGCCTTGAGGGTCTCTATGGTCCAAGCATGGGTGTCGTTTGCCAACAATGGAGAATCCAGAGATTTTGGTGGGCTATTGCCGTATCATTTGCCTTTCCATGCTGACCTCCCATTAAGGGGATGGATTAGGAGATTTAATGTCCAAGACTCGTTATAGTCCTTTAGGTAGTTCATCACATTACAATTGAATAAGGTTCTTCATAGATCACAAAGTTCCTTGCAGATTTCCTAATAAAGTTCATTTCTTGCCGTTAGGATCTAAATACATCTGACTGGGCCTCTCTTAGGCATTGGAAACCTTCTTAGAGGGATTGATGAAAGCGAGGAGATGTCCTAGATATATTGATTGAGTCGTTGCCTTGTGTGAACAGCCTTGAATTGCGAAGACATGTGAAGAGAAATGGCCCTAATGGTTTGCTGTTTGTTTGACCACCTGTGGTCCAAAGCAGGCAGTCATTGGCCAGGGCCGAATAACATCTAGAACCATATCTGTGTGAAAATGGTGATCGTGGCGACTAAAGGGACACTTGGTGGCAGATCAGCTGATCAGCTAGTGTTTGTGTCATAAACCTGTTGTTTGTGCAAACACATGCCTGGTACCTGTTGGCAAAATCAGCATGATGCCCCTTTTGGCTTGCCCACCAATCCAGAGGTCCAAGCAGCTATGATATGGCAACCTTCTTGGAGTGCGCAGCCTCGGTGTGTGGATGGTTTCATTGTGGCATCTGACCAGTACGACTTGTCACATTTTCGAATGAAAGGAAAGGCCGATGATCAGTGGTTGCTTGATATTTGGGCTACTTTAGCTTATCTAGATTGCACACCCTCTACGTCGAAGCTAAATTTTGTGACTTCAAGGAATGGGTTCAAGCCTCCAGAAAATGGACTAGATTTTCACGATAGGGCTTCTTAGCTTTAGGACACACTTGAATTCATGAGTATGCATCGTTGTTGCCACACTTCATAGGAATCTTCTCTCTGCTGAGATAAGCTGTCTGGGAAAGCTTGTGTCTTGTGAAGCAGAAAAATGCGACAATTGCTGCTATAACCCAATATGAGAGGTTCTCCATCTGAGAAGGCGTTTGAAGTGAACTGATTCAAGGGGATGGTTTAAGGGGAAAATTTCTTCGTCTTTGACCATTGTCGACAAGCAGGTGGGCCTGAATGGTCACCATTTCTCCTGTCTGAGTGATTTGCTGGGTATCTGAGGTCAAACATTGGCATTCTTGATCTGGGTCTAAAACTCATGGTGTTTCTCTGCTCTGTGACCATCAGGGTGAGCCAAAAACTCAGAGTCTTTTAGCCAGGTTGATTCTGTCAATTCAAATGCAGGGATAGACTGTGTAACATGATCTGCTAGGTTTCTAGTCTGTTTGGCACAAAACCATCCACTGCTCAGGACTTTTTTTAATTGATTTTTAAAACAAAACAAAGAACAAACAAAATATAAAAACATCATCTTCTTCCATATAAACACACAAGCAAGTGTGTCGGTTGGTTTACTAATTTTTTTTGCTATCGAGTTTACATAGTCTCAGTTACAGTTACATTACATAATAACTCATATTAATCAATCAAAAATTGAATATTCCTAGTAATTATTTATTGAATCAATCATTTGAGTATAACTTCTTCATTCATACTTTGCGAGATAGCTATACTTTATTAGTTTATTCTATTAACAATTCATATAGTCCTCCCAAATCTTATCCTAAAAACATTTTATATATTATAATAATAAGGCAAAAGAAGAAAAAAGAAATACACTCTTCTGTATATATTCATTATTTTCTAAAAATTTCTACATATTATTTATATTTTTGTTATCCAGCCATTGATAGAAAGGTCCCAAATTTTGTAAAACTTGTTTATCCTCTTGTTCTCTAATTTCAAATGTCGCGTTCTACTTAATTTCAGGGCACATTTCCAATATTTCTGATTAAGTTCCTCCTTGCCATGGTGGTGAGAGAGTATCTGGAACCCTCTTGGCCACGGATGCCAAAGGCATTCTCCACCACCTGTCTTGCCCTGCGCAGTCTGTAGTTGAAGATCCTCTCTTCACCGGGTGAGGTATCTTGAAACTGTAACATTTCATGATGTAGGTTCTGAGGGAGAACGCGTCCTCCACGCAACAATGAAGTAGGACCACATCTTGTTGCGGTCATGTGGGTAGGGGTGGTCTGGACCTGGAAAACCCCATGATGAGTTGTTGCATTCAAGCCCATCCTTGAGGTCACTTGCATTGTATCCTGGCCATTTGAAGCTGACCCGTTGCCTGAAGCATTGATGTAAGCTATAACTTGTAGTCAGCATCAACTATGGCATAGAGGATGATACTGAAAAAGCCATGTAGTTGAAATAAAAGTAGACCCTGATTTGGCTGGAGCTTTTCAGGCCACGTGCTTCCCATCTATGGCTTCAACAGTGTGGGGAAAGTTCCACCTCTGATAACCACTCTTCTGCAAATTTTCTCCAGTCTTGCGTTCAGGGTGGGGCACCTGAGGAGCTCCTCCACATATTCTTCAAATGATGGCCTGACCACTTCTGCTCTGACCACTTTGCTGATGCTGTTCTGTGGCACCCTCCGCACGCATACTGCATGTTTCCTGTATGTGGTTCCAGAGGCCAGGTGCCGCAAAAGTCATGCCACCTTCAGTCCAGGGTCCAGGATGGGACGGAAGTTGGTGCTAGGCTTGGTCAACCTGGGTCTCAGGAGGTTCTTACAAGTTCAATCAAACATGGCTGGTTGGCGTCCTCATGAAAGTGATGGAATGCACAAAGGTCTTCATTCCTCAGCTTCACTATCAACTGGTTATACGCAGTCCAAACTCCATCTTCTCACGATCCATCCTCGGATCCACACAGCTCTTGGACGTCTCCTTCTTCTCCTTCTGTGTAAAACTTTGATACAGTCTGAACAGGTTTTTGATTCTGTGATGTTATGATGCGCAGCTATCAAACGGACTGTGTCATCTCCATGTGGAGAACAATTGATGATGTTGAAGACCAAGACCTAAGGGTGATGAGGTCTGTTACACCATGGCTGCTGGACTCATACTGAGATCCAGATGATTTTCTTCCCCTTTTTATAAAATATTGGTTGTCTCTAGGTGTCCTTCTACATTCTCTAGACATACTCCAGACATCCTAAAATATCCGAGATACATCCCAGATAACAAACGTTTTGTCCATTTTGAATAATTATATATGAGATGCATACTCCTACAATCCTTTCTATTTCTGTGCTACTGTATGCTTTGTAGACGTTCCGTGTACCTTTTGTTTCTCCCTCTTTTCATTTTCAGCTGCAGCGGATGTGAGTTGCAGGGGGATGGCCAGAGGATGCAGAGAGGATACAGCGGACATTTAACAGATGATAATGGACATAGAATGGTTTGTTGCCCCTATATGTCGCGGATGTAAATCATTACGTGGTGGAAAGTTCAATCCGTTCACAAAGTTTTGTGCAGCTCAAAAATTCTTGCACGGATGAAATTGCAGTGGACGGATGCTAGACGGACAAGGTGTATGAAACATGGTATGCAGTGAGTACAACAACGATACATAGCGATTTTCCAATGGGATGGCAAGCTTTTTTTAACATTTTACAAACCTCTTTGCATCCATAAGGTGTAGTAGGACCAGGCTTTTAAATGCTGTTGACATTGTCATTTTATAATTTTGAGACGACAATTTTTGCCATTTCTCTAGATCAATCCCATATCTGAAATTCTTCCCCCAAGCAATCATAATCTCTTTAACTTGTTCTTCTTCTAGTTTAATTTCTAATAAATATCCATACAGTTTTTAATCACCTTTTCATCAGTACAACCTTTCAAAATCTTATCTAAATCAGTCAATTTATTATAGAAACCTTCTGTTTTAAAATCTTTTTCATATCTTGAATGTATTTCCGCATAAGAAAACCAATTCATCTTTATACCATGCTCCTCGAGTTTTTGCATAGATTTAAGTTCACCCTTTTCATTCAAAATTTCCCCATATCTAACTGTTTGTTCTTTTCTTTCATCCAGGGACTTCTTTCTGAATTCTCTGCACTTGTTCAGACTTGAGTAGGACTTGTGGAGTGGACAGATCAGATATTTCTTTGTTTGCAGAGGTTTATGTTGAACTATCTCAGATGGCTGCTCATCTATATTCTTTGTGGGCAAAGTAGTGACCTCTGTTTTATGCACAGACACAAAGTTTTTTCCCTTTGCAGTTGGTGAAGGACTCTTGGTCAAGCCAGAGTTCTAGCTGGCTTTTTTGGCAGCTGGGAACCATTATTTTTTCTGATGCTGAGGCTTTGAGGGTTATTGCATATCTTCGTTTGGTGGGCAACAAATTCTTCAAGAACAGCAAGGGGGGGTCTCCCCCTAGCAGATAACTTGATCCATGCTTCATTTAGCTGCCATGGTAGTTTTTGAATGATAGGCTTTTGCGTCCTGAGTTGGTCAAGACAGATAAGTCCTGGCAAGGTGGGATCTTCTTGTGCTATCTGCAGCTGTGTAAGGATGGCAGAGAATTTTCATAGCTTGTGAGGTTCACCAAGACTTATGTCAGGGAAGTCATTGATATGATCCAAGAGCAAGGACTCCGGCATTGTAGATGTGCCATGCTGCTGATTGAGCATATCCCAAGCTCACCTAAGGGCAGTGACTTGGTTACTTAGTTACTTACTTCTGCAGCTTCTGGCCCCAGCCATGCTGTCATATGTCTGAGTTCTTCAGCTGGCCACAACTCTTCATCATGAATTGTATTCATGAAGATATGCTGCCATAGTAAATATTCTCTGCCTAGCTTGTCAGAGAATTTCTGCACACCACTAGATACCAAATCCAGTCTTCCCATTATTTTGTGGACTACAGCTCTGCATTTAACACTATCATCCCAGATATACTAATAACTAAACTGTATAATCTGCAGGTCCCCACCCCCACGTGCTCTTGGATTGACAAACAGACCACAGTCTGTTAGACTTGGCCCCCACCTTTCTTCCACTATTACACTATATGCAGGCTCCTCAGCTGAGGACAGGAAAACTGTACAGAGGGTGATGAACACAGCTCAAAAGATCATTAGTTGCCCTTTGCCCTTCCTGGAATACTTAGCCAGATCCCGCTGTCAAAGCAGAATCAAGGCCATCATAGAAGACCCCTCACACACTGGCAATTATCTTTTTGACTTGCTGCTGTTTGGATGGCGCTTTAGGTCAATAAAATCACACACAACTAGACTAACAAATAGTTTCTTTCCCTGGCCATCCAAACCGTAAATAAATATGTGAAATCGCAATACTTCATTCAGATGTATAATAACATATTACAGTACAATCCATCTATTGTATATTACACTCAGCAAAGTGTCACAGTCAGTGTTGGATGTATATTTTGTGTATATTTGTAGATATTGTACTCTCTAATTGCAAATGGAGATGCAGGTCCTCTATTTTTCTTATCTTCATCTTCAAGTGCTCTGGTTTTATTGTATTGCGAACAGTTGCTGGGGTGCATCCACAGTTCTGTTGTACTTGTACAATGATAATAAAGTTCTTATCTTCTTATCTATTTCTTGTCTCGGTATTTTTTTCTACTTTTCTAATTGTTATATTTATATAGCATGTAAAAATTCAATTTCAATCAAATAGTGTGTTGTCTGGGTACAATTATTTTTAGGAAATCATAATCAAAATATTTACAATAACATTCATCACAATAATATTAATTATATAATAATGATCATATTTACTTGTCTACTTTAATAAATTTCCTTTATAACATTAGTCCTTTTTGTATCCCCATATTTCTAGCTTGTGTTTTTATTATCTAACTATTGGTAAAATAAGTCCCATGTAAGAAATATGCAGTTCCTTCTTTTTCTTTAATTGTAAGCGTCAATCTGACCATTGCTACACATTCTAATATTTTTTTAATTACACTCTCATTTGTCGGTATCTCTTTGCTCTTCCATAGTTGAGCAAATACAATTCTGGCTGCAGTTAATACATGCAAAATCAAATATATTTTCCCTCTATCATATTTTTTCTGGTAAATGCCCAACAAAAATATTTATGGCTTCAGATCTATTTGCTGTTTTATTATTTTTTCCAACCAGGTATGTATTTTTATCCAACATTTTTTTTTTTGCTTTTGAGAATAATTAGGTGCATGTCCACCACATATGATAATACAAACCAGGTGTCTGGTTGCACTTCCAACATTTAAAGACAACAGACCTTTAAACATTTTTGCCAGTCTTGCTGGTGAAAAATGCCATCTATAAAACATTTTATACAAATTTTCTTTATATGCAGTTGACATACTTAATTTAACATTTCTATCCCACAATTTCTACCATTTATCCAGTTCTTTGCGAATCTGATATGAACTCTCGGTTGCTTATGGAGTCTATAATAGTTCGTATACACCCTGTATATCTTGTCTATTTCATTTTGGATTTTTTGGCTGTTCATTTGTGTAGCTTCTGCTATCAATTCTGACATAATTGTTCTCAAATCTGCTTTATTTTCCATTTCATTTTGAAAATGTAAGTAGAAATGTAAGTAGCTTGTTCCATTTCCAAATGTATAATTGATTCCTTTGTTTATTGCCATCAATTTTTGATCTACTGATTCCAATTTCTTTTCTGTCTGTTCTGTTGTTTTTGACCATTTTTATTTTTTGTTCATCTTTTTCAATTGTCTGATGTATTATACCTATTGTCAAGTTTATGTATGTCGCCTTTCATCTCCCTCATTTCACTCTTCATCTCTTTCTGATTTTTAGTCATTGATTCTTGCATTTTCATCATTGTCTCTTGTATTGCAAGTAAGGTTGTCTGCATTGTCTGCATATTTGAATTGCTCAATTTTTCTGCACTAAGCATGCCTTCTATGGATCTCTGATCTGAGGATGATGGTGACACCAATGAGGGATTTGAGGGTGTTTTTTCTGGTTCTTAGAATGGTTGTTATAGTTGTCATCATGCTATATCCATTCCTTGACTACTCAATTCTTGATTAGTTTTTATTTCTCCCTTTTCATTCAAAATACCTTTATATCATAAGTAAATACATAGACTGAAAAATGTGAGCAGATGCAAAAGATGTCTTGATGTTGATAACAATGAATAGTTTTATTTTATGTTTTTAAAATTTGAAAACTTAATAAAATTTATTAAAACAAAAAGCAAAAAAGCAAAATAACTTTATATCTTATAATTTTTCCATATTGGTAACATGAGGGTATATCAGTGCTTCAGTTGTGGAAAGCCAGACTGGTATTTTCAAATAATATTGTCCTTTAATTTTTACCATACTGATAGTAGTGCATTTCTAATATAATATCTTTGAAAATAGTTATGTATTTTATTTTCTCCATACCATAAGGAAGCATGCCAACCTAATTGAAAGTCATGTCCCTCTAAGGTTAGTAGTCTTTTATGCCTCAAATTAATCCATTCTTTCACCTATGTGAAAAGCATGACAATACAATTCCCAATCTGGCAACCCAAAGCCCCCTCTTTTTTGGAATCTTGCAACGTTTTTCAGGCTTATTCTTGCTTTTTTCCATTAGCCAAATGTATGTTAGTATTGTTTTATTTAGTTAAAGAGTAGCCCCATATAAAAAGCATTTCAATAGTCCAGGTGTGAGGTGACCAGGTTTTGAATGACTGAGTAAAGGGACTTCTGATCCAGGAAGGGGCACAACTGGCAGTAATGCAAAGTTGTGTAAAGTTCTCCTAGCTGCAACTGCCATTTGCTCTTTGAGCAGGAGTCATGAATCCAAGAAAATCCCCAAGTTGTGGACTGTGTCTGTCTGGGAAGCGCAACCACATACAAACTGAGAATGTTAAAGTCTTGGGTCTTGAAGCTGAATGCACCCAAAGCCATTCAGTCTTGCCAGGGTTCAGACAAAGCCTTTTGTCCCCCACAATTTTGCCAGAAACTAGATTTTATTTTTGGTTTCTAGCAAAAATCACCATTGTGGATAATGGATTTGCTTAATGACCACTCAACAAAAATTGTAAAATCAGGCACAGTTATATGATGACCCGCTTAACAACTAGCACAACATACAACTGTAATTCCAATCTAAATTATGGTTATAAGTAGAAGACTACCTTTAAATCAATAATGAATCTATGTTGAACCAACTTTCCCTAGTTTGATGCTCTTTCTTTTATTACTGGGGAAATACAACATTTCTAAATCAACTCAGCCAAAGGATTTCAAATTGGTAAAAATCTCAGGGTGTAATCAAATACTTTTCTTGCAGATGCCCACTTAGTTTCAGCAGACTACAAAACAAAAATAGACACAGGCCAAGCAGAAAAAAAAATTTACTTTAAAAATCAATTAAATTCCTTAAATTGAATTAATGCAGTTATTCCCCTGTGTTTAATAATAATCCGCCTTTCTGGAATATTATAATTCAGTAGCTGATTTAAAAAGGTAATGGATCTTGTCCAATTTTGGGGAAATCAAATGCACTCTGGAACTGCGGGTTTTGTCCCTTTGCATTGATTCCCCTTATTTGTATAGATCACATAAACCTCAGGAGAGAACAAATCTTCATCCACTTTAAGATTCAAGGCTTGCTTAGCGCTTCCATACATAATTATTTATCAGAAGGGAAAATGTATTGTCATATGTGTCAAATCATAATTCCTACTGTCTATGCAGCAACATCCATGTGTATTTCATTCTCCTAGTCATAAACAGTACATAGAGCTAGAAATATCTGCTGCTCAACAGATTTCTTTAACTTCACATTGGCACATTTTCTTTGTGTATTGCAGCCTGTCATTTTCCAATAGGGAGACTTTATGAAAGAAATGTTCAGAAATATTCCATTAACAGAAAGTATTCTGGAAAGTTGGAGGGAGGAAACAGCATTTAGAAACAACTTCCCAAAGGACTATCAAGTGTCTAGAAGTAAAACTTTTTATCATATTTGGGGTGAAGAGAGGGCACAAGACCACCGAAGCAATTTACTCTTAAAAGATGCTAAAGAGGAGATGCTCAATTTTCTTGAAAAGAAAATTGCTCTCTCTTGACTATGGAATGGAAAACAAAGAATTATGGACATTATTTACGTTTATATTATGCTTTGTTGCCTAGTTATTCTTACATCTTGAGCAATTTTATGCATTTTCTACCTACTTAAAAGTGGGATATTCTCCAAGATTCAAAAACCTCTTTTTTCAAAACCAAAAGAGAAAGTGATCCTTTCAAATCTCCATGATTCCTTCTTTTCATTTTAAAGGAACCAAAAGACCAATGTCTAATTCTTAGCTACTTGAACTATTTCTCTCATCTTCATTAATTTTCCACGTTGGTTTTCCAAATTTGTTATATTACCTATCAAGTCTGCTTCTCATAAAGTAAAGAATCACTGCTTGAGTCAATAGGATATGATGGATTTCTAGATGGGGACATTCTCAAAATGTATAAGCAGACTGAATTTGTATTGTATGGGGTGATAAAAGTAAAGTCCTCCTCTAATCTCCTGATAAAATAACAGAGTTGGAAGGGACCTTGGAGGTCTTCTAGTCTAACTTCCTGCTTAGGGAGGAAATCTTATACTATTTCAGACAAATGGTTATTCAATCTCTTCTTTAAAATTTCCAGTGTTGGAGCATTCACAACTTCTGGGTGCAAGTTGTTCCACTAATTAATTGTTCCCACTGTCAGGAAATTTCTCCTTCATTCTCGGTTGCTTCTCTCCATGGTTAGTTTCCACCCTTTGTTTCATGTCCTGCCCTCAAGTGCTTTGGAGAGTAACTTTACTCCCTCTTCTTTGTGGCAACACCTGAGATATTGGAAACTTCTATCATGTTACCCCTAGTCCTTCTTTTCATCAACTAGACATACCCAATTCCAGCAACTGTTCTTTATATGTTTTAGGCTCCTGTTCCCTAATCATCTTTGTTGCTCTTCTCTGCACTCTTTCTAGAGTCTCAACCATCTGTTTGAAATCATGGTGACTGTTAGATGGGTCTGCAAAATAAGAGGCAAGACATGGCAGGAACAGGTAAAACTCTTTCATTCTTCAGTTAAGAAAAAGCCACTCAGCGGTGGCTGGTGCTGGCTTTTGTAGCCGGAGCTGTCCAAAGCTTCAGCCACTGACAGGGCTTTAATTCTCTCACCAGTGGCTGGGCCAATGAATAGAGTCTGTTGGCTGACTTCACTCTACGGCCATATTTGCAATACTTAACAGTGACCAAAACTGGATGCAGTATTCCAAATGTGTCCTTACCAGGGCATTATCAAATGGTATTAACAAGTCATGTGATCTTGATTCTATCCCTCAGCTTATGCAGCCTAGAACTGTATTGGGCAGCTTCAGCAGCTTCAGCTGCAGCACACTGCTGGCTTATATTTAAATGATTATCCACTAGGACTCCAAGATCCCTCTCATAGTTACTACTATTGAATGATATACTGTACCTGTGTATTGTTTTTCTTACCTAAATGTAGAACCTTACTTTTTTTACCACTGAATTTCATTTTGTTAGGTAGTACCCAATGTTCAGCTCTGTCAAGATCCTTCTGTATCTTAAACCTATGTTCCGGAGTTTCTATTCCTGCTAGCTTGGTGTTCTCTGCAATTTTGATGAGTGTCCTATCTATACCCTCATCATAATCATTGATGAAGATGTTGGAGAGTTCTGGGCCTAAAACAGAACCTTGCAGCATCCCATTATATACTTTCCTCCATGTAGATGCAATTCCATTGAGGACTACATATTCAGTGCGGTTGGTCAGCCAGTTAGCGAACCATCTGGTGATGATGCTGTCTAACCCACATTTTTCTATCTTAAGGCCCGGTCCCACTGGCCGACGAACGCAAAACGACGTATGCATAATGGACACAACGGATGAGCAAAATTTCAGGGGTGGCTCTATCCATTGTTATCCGCTCTAAAAAGTGGCAAAAATTTGCATAAACAGAACAGAAAAGAACAGACTTGAGTATATGTAGCGGGGATGTTAAACGGATGTTCATAGGAAGCCTAGTGGATGAAAGCGGATGACACCTCCGAAGGGGTTCCGGGGGATAATTGCAAAGCGGACGCATAGCAGAAGGGGCGGATGATCATGTACGCCTAAAGGAAAGAAAGCGGATGCTGCGCGGATGTATATCAGATGCAAACCATTCACTGCGCATCCTTTCTATTTCCGTGCGACTAATGCTGTGTAGACGTTCCGTGTGCCTTTTGTTTCCTCCCTCTTTCCGTTTTCAGCTGCAGCGGATGTGAGTTGCGAGGATGCCCAGAGGATGCNGAGCGTATGAAACACATATGCAATGAATACACAACGGATGCATAGCGTTTTCCAATGGATGGCAAGCTTTTTTTAACATTTTACGTCCTCTTTGCATCCGTAAGTGCAGTGGGGCAGGGCCTTTATCAAGTAGTAGGTTATGATCTACTTTATCAAAAGCCTTATTGGAGTCCAAGTAAATTATGTTGACAACATTCCTCTGGTCCATTAATTTTGGCACTTTGTTAAAGCCCATGTCACACCGAACCAACAGATGCAAAGAGGATGTAAAACAGACAAAAAAGCTTGCCATCCGTTGG
>BHFT01002241.1:0-11414 GCA_004320025.1 Laticauda laticaudata
TCACTTACATCTTTTACACTTACTCACCAAAGGCAAATTTCTTGTGTATCTATCTTATCACATTTGGCCAAAAAAGAATTCTATTCTATTCTATTCTATATTCTATTCTATTCTATTCTATTCTATTCTATTCTATTCTATTCTATTCTAAACCATTTAATATCCTATCAATATTTTCATGTAGACTCCGAGACAGAGACATGACTTCAATCTACTCAATACCCACACAGGCTTCTGAAACCCAGCTCTGTATCCCTTCCCTCCTTGTGAAAAATGCACGAGTTAGTCAATATTTACCTGAATCAGGAAGAAGGTATCAACTGGATGCTCTTGACCTTGGTCATCAATGTAATGTCCCAATGTAAGATTTGACAAAAGGACCACCTGGATGAGAAAGCTGGCCGTTACAACTGCAACAGAAGCAGCCATGGAGGTCAGAGTCAGCAGGTAGCAAAGGAAGAACCGGATGTTGAAGGCGCCAATGCAGTTGTTGACCCAAACACAGTGATGATCAAAACGATGCACGCAGGCATGGCACACGCCTGAGCAGAGAATGGAGGAGGGTCAACATGTTAAGAAATCATAACCAAGTTGAAAGCCAAATATGGCAGCATTTCGATCTATGGCAGGGGTGTCAAACTCAAGGGGCGTGGGCTGGATTCAGCCCACAGGGTGCTTAGATCTGGCCCATGAGGCCACCAGGACCGGCCTGCAGTGCCTCTGCCAGTGAAAATGGAGCTCGGGGGGGCAAATGCTAAATCGAGACTCTTACCGCAGTGCCTGGATCGGGCTGGCTTTCTCACTGCGCAGGTAGGGCATTCAGCATCTTGTTGAAACATCAGACCATCGTATGCATATGCATGAAGAAAGAGAAGCTGGTTGGATTTGGTGATGATACCTTGTGGAGAAAAGCAAAGATTCTTACTATGCCTTACAATCAGGGCTGCAAGGTCTTGGCTGTTGTAAGATTTCCTTCCTGTCATGTGCCTGAAGCATTATAATGTTAACCTTGAAGGTTCAGATCAGAGACACCCTAGAGCAGGAGCCACCAAACTTAGCAACTTTAAGACTTGTGGACTTCAACTCCCAGAATTCTCTGGGAGTTAAAGTCTTAAAGTTGCCAAGTTTGGGGACCCCTACATTATATTAATGGGACAGTTTTTTCCTTCCTTTCTTTTGTGCATTAATGTTTCCCCATTTAGTGATATTTCACTGAATTATGTCATAAATGATTCATGTAAATCAGGGTCTTGTGGACTTCAACTCCCAGAATTCTTCCTCCAGACGGAGTTTGCCCTTCTCCAGTTTCTTTCACAACCAACGGAGCCACATTCCCACTCCCTGTCAGCTGTTCGGCCTCCCCCTATGAATCAGCTTCAGACAGAGGCAGGACACTTATGGACTTCAACTTCCAGAATTCTGGAAGTTGAAGTCCACAAGTCTTAAAGTTGCCAAGTTTGGAGAGCCCTGCCCTAGAGATAAAATCCAGTTTTCCTCTGAAGCAAATTTCTCCTGCTCTGTATATCTGTGGGCTGTTCTTCACATCCCTTAACTGCATCACAGATATGCCCAGCTAACTGCTTTTTTGCATTATGCCTCCATCTGATTCACGTAACAACTGTGGCAAGAAAGGTTGTTAAATGGGACAGAACTCACTTAACAAAAGTCTCACTTAGCAACAAGAATTTTGGGCTGAATTATGGTCAAGGACTACCTGTATATCAGCAATCTGGCCTCTTAAGTCATACATACACCAGGTTATCTGAGGGAACATCTCTTGCCGGTCACATCACACCTGATGTGAGTCCCACCCGAGGGAGATATACCTGGTGGGACCCAGAAGAAGGGCCTTCTCTGCAATGGCTCCCTCTCTCTGAAATATCATCACCTCCCCCCCCCCCCCNAGGGATGGAGCCCATTAAATGGTTAGTGTGATCTGCTATCATCGGGGTGGGAGGTGGGAGTTGATTCCCCCCCCCAATTTTATTCCATTGTATTTTACTAATTTATTTGATTCTTTTTGTTAGTTTTTATTGTTTTTGATTTTGATTTTTTGTTTCAAATATGGTTTTATATTGTGTAAACCGCCTCAAGTCACCATGGGCGAATAGGCGGCAATATAAACTAAATAAATAAATAAGACTCCAAGTGATATTCAAGCCTTGAGATTAAGGTTCTACTGGCATGGAAAGAGAATAAGCTTAACCCAAACCCTTGCTTGCCCAGTGCCTAGCCAGCTGGCAGGCAGTGGGGCACCATCAACCGCCCAGGACAGGGCCAGTGTCTCAAGAGCTGAGACTGCAAGGACAAAGGCCTCACCTGGGTTACTCCTGGAGCAGAGGATGAAGAAAGCTGCATTCACAGCCAACAGGAGATAAGGAAGAAAGAGGATGAGCCTGCTGAACTGCAGCTCTTGGCAGTAGCTGAAGACTTCCCAGGTATACTCGCCATAAACCAGCCCTTCCAAGATCAAGTGCAAGACCACAAAGAAAG
Source organism: Laticauda laticaudata (assembly GCA_004320025.1). NCBI lineage: Eukaryota > Metazoa > Chordata > Lepidosauria > Squamata > Elapidae > Laticauda > Laticauda laticaudata. The sequence continues at coordinate 2,494 of BHFT01002241.1, forward strand.
AATTTCTGCAGCAAGGAGAGAATGAGATGCATTTCTTCTCCCCGCTTTGGAGGGAAAGGGGACTGCCTCTGACCAGAGATGGCACACCAGGCCTCCAAACATGTTCTGTGGGTTATGATCCTAACTCAGAATTCAATACAGACAGCCTGGCAGCTGCCTCTGCATAGCAGGCCAAGGCAGGTTCTGCTTTTTGTAGGTTTAGGGTGGCGTATTTATTAATTTCTTTGGCTTTCTTTGGCTATTAATTTCTTTGGTCTTTCCAAAGACCATCCCCTTAGAAGCATCCAAATGTAGGAATTCTGCTGAGACTTGATGGCCCAAAGAATTAGAAGGTGACCTGTGAGCTGCGGTGGCGCAGTGGTGAAAGTGCAGTACTACAGGCTACTTCTGCTGACTGCCGGCTGCCAGCAGTTCGGCAGTTCGAATCTCATCAGGCTCAAGATTGACTCTGCTTTCCATCCTTCCAAGGAGGGTAAAAATGAGGACCTAGATTGTTGGGGGAAAGAGGCTGACTCTGTAAACCGCTTAGAGAGGGCTGGAAAGCACAATGAAGCGGTATATAAATCTGTGCTGTTGCTATTCTGTTCTAAGTTAAGAAGCTTGATGAGGAAGGGCCTCTTTTGTTCCACAGCTGCTCTAGGAGCAGCAAACAGGAGGCTGGGAGGCTCCAGGAGCTCCTGAGAGGATGTTGTGGGAATGCTGAATGTACGATAAATATGTGCCAGGCTTCTTGCCAACACAGAAGCAATTTCTTTCTAACAACTCAAAGATCCTGAAGAAAGGGGACAATAGTCCAGCAGACCTCACCCCAAACAAAATGTAAAGATCAATGTGATACTACAAAATTGTAGGGAATATAAAACTAGGAGGTAAGTATGCAGAAGGGACGTTGCAAATTTGAACGACACAGTAAGCCATTTTAACCAAGCTAGGATGTTCCCGAAGGCCCATTAATGCCAATATTCACAAAAGCCAGAGAATGTAGCCAATAAAGAAACAGACAGGCAATACCTGGAATGGAAGAGTCCCTGAATTGCCTTCTGAGCTCCTCTTTGAACTGGAGCTGGAATGACATAGGAGAATACCTGCATCGAAGGAGGAAAAGGGCAACATAATTATGTAAAAAAAAGAATAGGTGGGGCTGGGGAACATAGATAAACACACTCACTCACAAAACCTGCAAGATCATTGCTCCAGAATCCCCAGGAACCAAGGCAGGAGACTCTAGCAAGTGGCCAAATGTCAGTCTTGATGCTAACTTTCAGGTTGTTAGGTGTCAAACAGCAATAAAAGAGGCCCTGAGGTGGAAAGAGTCATTGCTGAAGTAATCCTCCACATCTTTAGAAAAAGGGGGAGGACAGGAAACTACATCCCATCAACAAGGAGAGAATGTCACTACCCCACAGTTCTTCCAAGATATTTTGTTTAAATTAGGATCCTACATCAAATGATGTCATCTATTGAAACAGCATCTCCCGAGAGCCACACAGCTCCCATCGTAATAATATTCTTGGTAGCTAAAGACAGCACTGGTCATTCTTGTTGCTGATTTCTGGCAGTGCTTAGGCAGGGAAAGGGTAGCCATCCTGATTCAATTTGATCTCTCAACAATTTCCAGTATCATCAGCTTCAGGGAGTATCTGCAAGGGTTGAGAGTGGGGTTCATGGCGTTCTCCCTTTTTCATGGATAGGTCTAGCTGGAGATTATAGGTGGGCGGGGGAGAGAGAAGAAACCAGAGACCCCTCTTATGTTGGGTATAACGGGACCCAATGCTCTCATCCCTCTTGTTTTAACATTCACATGAGGCCATTGGACTGTGGGAAGCAAAATACTCAGATTTGCATCTTAACTCACAGGCTGGCCAGGTGATGCTATCAAGATATTGTCCCAGTGTTTGAAGGCTGAATTTGTCTATATAGGGAGAAAAAGTCTTAGAAACCAAGTCCTCTCTCTCTCATGGATCCTATTCTTTGAAATGCCCCCGAGATTTGCAGGGAACTCCTCCTGCTTCTTTTCAAATAAGCCTTTGAGACCTGGCCCAGGTCTTGGGTTAGAGCCAGTGATGGATCTATTGTACGGTATTGTTTCAAAGTTGTTTCTCCCCTGGCTTTGTGATTTCATTTGTGTTTCCAGAGCATTTGTTTTTGTACTTTGTAAGCTGTCCAAAGTTGAAACAGATTGGAGCAGCCCATAAATTTCATAAGTCAATAAGTTCATTTCAGGAAATGGCATACAAGAAACATTTCCATCTTCTTCCATGAAAGGGGCTGATGTCCACACTAACAGAAATGATTCTGGGAACTTTGCTTTTACTCTTTACTAGAGCAGAGGCTGCAAATGAAGGATGGGATGGAGGTTGACATACAAAATGCTGGAAGAAGGAGCAGCTATAATGCTGGGCCTTCCTTTTCTTTCTTCCCCAAGGGAAAGTTAACTATCCAAAGGCAAGTGTGATTGGTGGGGTAGAAATTATTTGAAAAATAAAAATAAGATAAGGGACTGGACTGGGGTCCAAGCCAGATGCGTGGAGATTGGTGTTGGGAGGGCAGAAACTGGCACACAGCTGGATGCCCCTTACTTCAGCTGTGCCCCTGATGAGCCTCCAAGAGAAGCTTTGCTCCCGTCGGGAGGAGATGCAGACCGTCACGCTGAGCAGCACCAGGCCGAGGTACAGGCCGAAGAGGATCACGAAGTCCATCTCGCCCTGCAAAATCCACGCACACCTTAGCAGGTCGTAGCCAGCCACCTGACTTCCCCTTCAGGCCCAAGGAGACCCGCCAGCATGGCTTGCACATCTGCAACCCTGAGGAGGGTCAGCCGGGCTCTGTCTGGGTGCCCCCAGAGGGGGGAAAAGCGGGCTCGGTCCTCCCCACCCACAGTTTGCATGGGGCGAGGCGGGAATGGGCTCTAGGGGGAATACAGGTAGCCCTCAACATACGGCCACAATTGAGCCCAAGATTTCAGTTGCTACATGAGGCATTTAATTTTGTCCCATTATACGACCTTTCATCCCAGTTGATAAATGAGTGAGGTTAAGTGCATCTGGCTTCTCCCCATTCAGTCTGTTTGCCAGAAGGTCGCAAAAGGGATCACGTGACCTGGACACAGCAACCGTCATAAATGAGTCAGTTGCCAAGAGTCTGAATTTGGGGAACGCTGCAACGGTCGTAAGTGGGAAAAACGGTCACAAGTCACTTTTTTCGGTGCCGGTATGATTTCGGTCACTAAACGAACGGTTGTAAGTCGAGGACTGCCTGTATCTGCGCCCCCCCTCCCCCACGGCCGTTCCTGCCAACGACATCAAAGGAGTCAGCGCGGCGAGCCAGGAGGCGGTTGGCCTCGCAGCGGGCCAGGCCGCTTTCAGCCCGGAACCCCTAGAAGCGCCGCGCACACCCGCTGCGGCCGTACGCCCCGACCGGGGAAGCGCTCCCGCCGCCCGCTCTGATAGCTCACGGCGAGGGGCGGCCCCTCATTTCGAGGCCCCTTCCCTGCACCCTCCCCCGAGAGGCGCCCCCCTCCCCCGCCTCGTCGCTTAGCAACGAGTCCGCTACCGGCAATTTCCCTGATCCCCGGAACAGTCGCCGCCATGACAGTCTGAGGGAGGGCAGGGGCGGAGCAAGCCGTTGTCCAATCCGCGAACGCCGGAGCCGGCCGCCCTCGTGACGTCACGCGCCCGCGCGTGAGAAGGCAGCATGGGAATTGTAGGAGCTGGACGGAGAAAGCCTCCCGTTGAGGCTGAATCGGGAAGAGCGGTGGGAAGAAGAGCGGGCCGGTTTCCTTTGGGCCTCGGTCCGCGCTGTTCTTCCGCAGCCGTCGCACCGCAGGCAGGAGAGTCTCCGGGGGAGCGGGAGCGGTTGACGCAGCATCATAAACACACGCTGTTTAAGTAACAACAAGAAGAAAAGTTCCAAGAACAAGCAAAATACAAGTCCTGACGACCAAGAAAGAAATACGACCTTTCCACCCTCCCAATCCCATCAGAAGTAATGCTTCCATCGCTCCCCCCATCTTCGAATCAGAACAGAGCTGGAAGGGGCCTTGGAGGTCTTCTAGTCCAGCCCCCTGCTCAAGCAGGAGAACCTGGACCATCTCAGACAAGTGGCTGTCCAGCCTCTTCTAAAAAGCCTCCAGTGATGGAGCCCCCACAACTTCTGAAGGCAAAGCTGTCCCACTGGTGGGTTGTCTTCAGGTTAGGAAGTCTCTCCCTCATTCTAGGTTGCTTCTGTCTTTGATCAGTTTCCACCAGCAGGTTCTGACCGGTTCTGGAGAACCGGTCGCGGAAATGTTGAGTACTTCACAGAACTGGCAAATATCACCTCTGACTGGAGATTTTACAGTATCCTTCCCCTGCCACGCCCACCAAGCCATGCCCACTGAACCAGGAGTAAAACAATTTGAATCCCACCACTGCTTTCCACCCATAGTTTCTTGTCCTGCCCTCTGGGGCTGTGGAGAATAATTTGTCCCCCACTTCTTCATGGCAGCCCCTCAAATACTGGAAAGCAGCTATCATGTTTTCCCGAGTTCCTTCTTTTCTCTAGATTAGCGAGTGATGAAGCTTCCTGGATGAGAAGTGAAATGTTTTCTTCCTCCTCCTCAAAGGGAAAAAAAACCCAAAACAGTCCAGTTGCCCTTTGAAAAAACACCTTTGAGACAGACAAAATATAAATACAAAATGTAAAATGTGCACCTGGGCACAAAGGCTCTCCTGGGCTCCACCTGGGGATTCATAGCCCCCACAACAGGCCATTCTGGCCAAACCCATGACCTGCAAGCAGCCTGGATGGATCCCCACCCGAACAGGAGACCCTACACCATTTTTGACAAGTGGCAGTCCAATCTCCTCTTGAAAACGTCCTGTGATGAAGCTCCCACAGCTTTTGAAGGCAACTTCTGTTCCATGGGTTGATTGCTCTCACTGTCAGAAAGTTCCTCCTGATTTCCAGGTTGAATCTCCCCTTGATCAGTTTCCATCCATTATTCCTTCTCTGGTCTTCAGGTGCCTTGGAAAATAGCTTGACCCTGTCCTCTCTGGGGCAGCCCCTCAAATACTGGAAGGCTGCTCTCCTGTCTCCCCTGGTCCTTCTCTTCACTAGACTAGTTATGTCCAGTTCCTGCAACTATTCATTGCATGTTAGCCGCCAGTCCCCTCATCATCCTGGTTGCTCTTCTCTGCACTTTTTCTAGAGTCTCAACATCTTTTTTATAGTGTGGTGACCAAAACTGGATTCAGTACAGTGGTGGGATTGAATTTCTTTTACTTTGGGTTCTGTGGGCATGGCTTGGTGGGCATGTTGGGAAGGATACTATAAAATTTCCAGTCAGAGGTGGGATTTGCCGGTTCTAGCTACTCAAAATTTCTGCTACCGGTTCTCCAGAACTGGTCAGAACCTGCTGAATGCCACTTCTCATGCAGTACTCTAGGTGTGATCTTACTCGGTGTAGTACTACTTACTACTCTCTATTGCTTACTTTTGCTGTGTTTTGACTTGGAAGGGGCCAGCCAGCCAGCTCTATGGCTCACTATCTTTGGAAGCTTCTGTCCATCACAATTGCGTGGCACTACATTTCCCACGAAGTGTATATAAGGCACAGCCCACAGTGAGTGCAGCCCCTCCATCTCTCTGTTGAACTTCTCAATCCTTCTACTCTGTCCATCCCAGGCCATGCCTGCTTTTCCCTGGCTAGGCTGGGCTGCAAAGGATGGCCCTATTAGGTTACTGTCCTGGAGAGCATTTGCCATGGAAACTCAGCCACTTGCCCCATGGGTCTGTAACTGATCCAGCAGCACCAAAGCTCTGCCGGAGCGCTCCCTCCCCAGCTGCCGGTGCTTCTCGGCCTTGCAGGAAACAAGTAAGCTTTCAAAGGGGAAGGGGGCGAGGGGAGAGAAGTATTTGGCAGTCCTCGTCTTTCAAAATCAGACTTTTCCACTTTAGTCTCTTTAAAGTCCTCATCTGTATCATTTTTCTGGCAACTGGACATTGGCTTCTTGCAACTTCTTGCCTAGCTTGTCCACCTCCTAGCCAGTCTTGATCCAGCTTTGCTGCTGAGGCTAGCCAAGGACTGCCACCTGCTGAGGTTCTGGCACTGGGCATTACAGGCCGTCCTCATTCAGTGACCACAATTGGGAACGTCCACCTTGCCGTTAAGCAAAGTGGCCACTGAGCCAAACCATGTCTGGGTTTAATTTGCTTGACAGATCTGTGAGGGTCATAAATGGGAATCATAAAGTTACTTTTTAATCACCCTCATAACTGAGACTGGTCACTAAATGAGGACGACTGTGTACATCATTGAGTTCTCCACCTGGCAATGTGGTCTTGCAAGAAGCTGCCCTGTGGATATTCTGTGTGCTGAAGAGAAGACAGATAAAAATGCTGTTTATGAACTAAACTTTGGAGGTGATTCAGGGCTGAAAGTGGACATTCATAGTTTGAGGAGGAGATTCCAGCCTCCTGATCCACCCAGGGGATCCATGTGTCCAGTCTCAGGCAGGAAAAGGGCTGGAATGCTCCCTTCCAACCTCTTATTTTTTCCCAGTGGGACCAGTCTATTGGCAACCTGGTCTCCCCAATCATGGGACGGAGCATACTGCTTCCGCTTTCACCTTTCAACCCCAATCCAGAAGCCTTCACAGGAATCATTGACTCCTTTCATGACAAGATGTTTTTTCTGTTGAATTTGTGTTTTAACGACAAAGCAAAACAGGGAGAATAGTATAGATCTATTTCAAGCTATTTAGCTCTCGTCAACTCGCCAAACCCTCCTGGGATTCTGGGCTTAGAGGTTAATAGGGGTTAAACTGAAGACAAATTCCTTGTGTCCAATCACACTTGGCCAATAAAGAATTCTATTCCCATTCTTTCTTTATTCTATTCTATTCTATTCCCTTTCCTCTATTCTATTCTATTCTGTTCTGTTCTATTCTCCTATTCTCCTATTGCTATTGCTATTCTATTCTATTCTATTCTGTTCTATTCTCCTATTCCTATTCTATTTTACTCCTATTCCTATTGCTATTGCTATTGCTATTGCTATTCTATTCTATTCTATTCCTATTGCTATTCTATTCCTGTTCTATTTTATTGTACTGTACTGTACTCTACTCTACTCCATTCCATTCCCTTTCTTCTGTTCTGTTCTGTTCTATTCTATTCCATTCCATTCCATTCTATTCCATTCTATTCTATTCTTCTTCTATTATTATTATTATTCTACTCCTATTGCTATTCCTATTGCTATTCCTATTCTATTCTATTCTGTTCTATTCTCCTATTCCTATTCTATTGCTATTGCTATTGCTATTCTATTCTATTCTATTCCTATTGCTATTCTATTCCTGTTCTATGTTATTGTACTGTACTGTACTGTACTCTACTCCATTCCATTCCCTTTCTTCTGTTCTGTTCTGTTCTATTCTATTCTATTCTATTCTATTCTATTCTATTCTATTCCATTCCATTCCATTCTATTCTATTCTATTCTATTCTATTATTATTATTATTCTACTCCTATTGCTATTCCTATTGCTATTGCTATTCCTATTCTATTCTATTCTGTTCTAGTCTCCTATTCCTATTCTATTGCTATTGCTATTGCTATTCCTATTCTATTCTATTCCTATTGCTATTCTATTCCTGTTCTATGTTATTGTACTGTACTGTATTGTACTGTACTGTACTCTACTCCATTCCATTCCCTTTCCTCTATTCTGTTCTATTCTATTCTGTTCTGTTCTATTCTATTCTATTCTATTCCTATTCCTATTCTTACATCTACCTAATATGTAAATAGCCCAGGCTTGAATCCCAGAAGGGTATAGCTAGCTGATGAGAGCTAAATAGCTTGAAAGAGATCTATACTAGTCTTTCTTTATTTCTTTGTTGGTAAAACTTTAGCTAAGAAGCCAAGTTTGCTCTTGTGGCAGTTTTAGCCAGGCCAACCCACTAGGGTGCTTCCGCTGAGCTTAGGAACATGGAGGAAACTTGCTCTTCCCATCAGTCCCAACCAAGTTGGAATGTAGATGTTGTCTGTTTGAATCTTGTCCTGGACCAGCTAATTTAAACTCTTCCTCATTGCTCCTGCAAGGCATTGAAAGGGTGCTAAGGCAGTAGTCCCCAAACTTTGCAACTTGGTGGTCCAGCTGGGAGGGAGGGGAAAGGGGAACTGGGCCATATAAATGCAGCTCAACTTGTGTGATGCGCCTGTACGTATGCACTGGCTGCCACTCAAAAAAGTTGACCTGTGGAGTAGCTTGCCTTTAGAAATCATGGACGCTCCATCACTGGAGGTTTTTAAGAAGAAACTGGACAGTCACTTGTCTGAAATGGTATAGGGTCTCCTGCTTGAGCAGAGGGCAGGACTAGAAGACCTCAAAGGTCCCTTCCAGCTCTATTCTGATTGAAGGACTGCCGAGCCTCCTCAATGGCTATTTGCATTCAGAGGATTACTCCCCCTCCCAACCCAAACTGGCCCAGACTGCAATTATTGGGAAAAATAAAATGTAGCTGGCTAAATCAGTGTTCCTAATTAATTAGATGACAGATTTTAAATTAGACTTTGGTTTATTTTATTTTTTTTGTAATGAAATTACTGCTCAATTAGTGTGGAAGAGATGTCTCTCCCCCCTTTGCTGCTTTCTGAAAAACAAACCTTGTTTTTTGCATCTAAACAATTGAGTACTCATGAAAATCTGATTAATGACTTTGGCTGTTGAGCATTTATAAATGAAAAAAAACTTGCAGAGCCATTGTATTAGCCTGCAGGGGCTCAATCTTCACCATTGTCTGTTTCAAGTGCAGAGAAATAACTTTCTCAGCTGATGATCCTGGGAGGGCTGATCCTGCACTTTTCTCTTCTTTTTCCTCTCAGCTGATTGTGGAGGATTTTTTTCCTTCCTTTTTTTTTTTTTTTAACTATC